>LR753744.1:0-14022 GCA_902729485.2 Mus minutoides | reverse complement strand
GCATAATGTTACTGGGCTTTCTCATGTAGAAATGCCACCTACAATTAACCACACCACCCACTGAACCAAATCATATAGCATTCCAGGATGATGAATCAGGTCCACCAGCCATTTCATGCCATTAATGTGTCCTAGACAGCATTTATCATCCCATAGCCTTTATGTCCAATAATAATTTATGACCCAACACCTACACGCCTATTCATAAAGGCTCTTCCAGGTAAATCGAAGCATAAATATTTCCTAGTTCCAAAACTCAACCGAGGCAATAAAGGTTATGTTGTAGCTGCTGCACTTTATTTATTTCATATTGGTTTTGGCTTGCTTTGAGGCATAAACTCACAAGGATGAAGAAGACAAGGAAAAAGAAAATAGAAATAAAGTTTTGCAAGCAGGAACTTCATAGAAGGGTGGTAAGAAGTGATATAGCCAGAGACAGCTGAACACATTACAGTGGAAGAAAACTAAGAAAGAATCAAAGTGACTCCACTATGAAATCGCCCAAACTGCTGGAATTCATAGCTTCTAGTACACACGATGGTAAGGAAAGGGATATTTGAAAGATTTGCTAGGAGTTTGTTCAAGAAGCAATCAAATGCAAGTAGTTACTACAGTGGGTACTACACCACATAAACACAGACGCAGGTGCAGATACAGATCCACCCCAGAATGACGATGGTGGAAAAGACTGGCTTCAATAACAGTGTGTCACAAGTATATGGAACATCTGGATATCCTATACATTATTACAAAAATTAAAATGGTTACAACCATTTTGGAAAAAAAAATATCTGAGAGTTCTTTTAGAACATTTACCTACCTAAGAAATAAATTTTACTTTTTGCATTTTATACCCCAAACAGGTTTAAAGCAAACAAACAAAAACTAACGTAACAGACTGGATACATGACCTTGCAGCTATATATCAGCACAGGGAGTATGTACGTAGATATGTGTGGTTTGTTCTATATAAGTTTATATCAGAACAAAAAGGACGTTGAGCTGTCCTTAATGGAATATATGCCTAAGTATTTTGTATGTATACCTAAGTATTAGGAATGTCATAATGCTTACAGTTTGCTTTTAAATGCATCAAAATGAGATGGTTTAATATATCATAAAGAGATATATGGATAGAAGATACATGATAAAGAAAGGATAGAGCAGAATGTGGGTGGTATTTGTTATAAAACTTGCTATGAACTTTGGTCTGTGTGGAAACGTTCATAATAAAATGGCACGTGTGGTGTAGGGAGGACCCGTCAAATGCTCAGAAATTTCCTGTTTCTTTGTTCAGACAAGAGATTTGTTTCTGCTACATTCAGAAAAGAGTGATCTATTTGTCTCTGTGTTTCATTAAAGAGAAGTTTTGAGATGATAGCTCCAAATCTCCATTGAAAAAGGTAGAATTTTACTAAAAAACATAGATTTGATTAGTATATAATAACCTTTAAAGTAGAAACATCCTTTTCAGCTTGACTATAGAGAATCACCTTGGAGAAAAATCTCTGGGCATGTCTATGAAAAGAGGATCTATGTTAGGTTAACTGAGGTGTGAGCAATGACTAACACACAAAGTTCATCTCATAAGTGTGAGTACTTGAGTTTAAGCTCCTAGAACCCCTATTTTAAAAGCCAGGCATTGAGCCAGGCATGGTGGCGCACGCCTTTAATCCCAGCACTCAGGAGGCAGAGGCAGGCGGATTTCTGAGTTTGAGGCCAGCCTGGTCTACAAAGTGAGTTCCAGGACAGCCAGGGCTATACAGAGAAACCCTGTCTCAAAAAAACCAAGAAAAAACAAACAAAACAAAACAAAACAAAAAAGCCAGGCATGGTGGCATGCTTGTAAGCCCAGTATTAAGACTGTGGAAACTGGGCTGTTCCTGGCATTCAGGCCAAGAAATAATGAAAAAAAAAAAAACCCAGCAGACATTGACTTCTGGTTTACACACACACACACACACACACACACACACGAACACAGGCACATATTCGCAAATAGATGAAGTACAACAGAAGAAAATGGACCTAATTTTTATACTTTAAAAGAAAAGGTTATTCCAGCCTAGTTTCATAGTTGTGCAAATATTAACTGAATCTTGGAGTTAAGATCATTTTATTTAGTTATTTCTTATTATTTTTATTTTATGCGTATGAATGTTTTACCTACAGGTAACTCTGTGTACCATGTACATGCCTGGTGCCTACAGAGGCTACAAGAGGGTGTCTGGTTCCCCTGAAATGGGTGTTACAGTCAGTTATGATCCACTATGAGGGTGCTGAAAATTGAACTCAGGTTCTATCCAAGAGCAAAAAGTGCTTTTCAGCACACACCCACCTTTCCAACCCCTAAGATAAATTTAAAAATCATACTCAGTAGTATTGTTCAGAAAGTCACTATATAAACCAGGCAAGAACCAGCCTGAGGCACGGGAAACAGAATGTTCCAATGCAAGTGACCCTTCAGATGAGAAGAGTGATTCCACGTGTCAAGAGGAAAAAGCAGCCTATATCCAGGCACTGCGGAAGGAGGTCAGACAGACACACAGACACGCCTCTGCACATGCAAATAAAAGGTAGGGAATATGTAATAAACTTATCTTCAAAACTCAATTTGACTTACACTTTTCTAGAGAATCATTTTCTGAGCTCAAACCCTGTATAGTTTGTATTCTCTTCTGGGTTCATCTCAGGCACCACCTCTCTGCAGAGAGGAGGTACTGTCCTTCAATGTCTTTAAACATCCCAGCTTTGATGCCAACATTGTGGCTTGAGTATCAAGTCTCTCGCTGCTGCCACCTTCTCTGTGTGGTCATCAATTCTGTCTTTTGTTCCTTTTCATGCTGAAGCTCTTAGCACACTGTGTGTTCTGTGCTTTGCAGATCTAGCTCCCAACCTTCAGAGAGTGTAGACATCGTTCTTGAGGAGTGTCACCAAGATGGATGACACAGAAAACTGTGGTGATCAACCTGATGAGGAGCTGCCGATAGAGTGATGATGTGATTTTTCTGTTCATGGTGGTCCATTCTTAACAATGCCAAAGTCAAACTTATAAATTTGATTACTACTTCAAATATACTTGACGTCTTCAAATGTCAAATGAAAAATCACACGGAATATGTGGTGGGGAATGAATGTCTTGGCTATGCACTACTGAGTGGAAAAAATTATTAACATAAAGTATAGAAAAAGCCAGCGTCATGTATGGTGTCATGTATTGGCATCATGTATGACATCATGTATTGCACCATGTATGGCATCATTTATGATGTCATGTATGACATAATGTATGGCACTATGTATGGTGTCATGTTTGGCACCCTGTATGGCACCATGTTTGGCGCCATGTATAGCATCATGAATGGCACCATGTGCACACTGTGTATAGCATCACACCGTTCTGATACTCTATCATCCGGTTTTGTCTCTTACACATCCAGCTACGTTGACCATTGCCCAGCATTTCTCAACCTTGTTTTCTCTTTTGGAAGAGAGATTTTTCAAAAGGGATAGTTTACAACATTTTTTACAGTTGTCAATTTTAGGAGACAGAGCTGAGCCTTGATTGAAAGTCCGACTACTCAGAGAATTCTTTCCCTTGCTTTGATTCAGCTAAAAGAGTGAAACGGTTTGTAATAAACCCAAAATACATTTTACAGCAGCCATCAGGAAAAGCACTGAATGGAGATAATCCCTCCCCGCTGAGGCCAGCTACCAACACGGTTTCTCTGCCAAGTCCACTTACTCATCAAATGTTTGGTACCCAAGCAATACCCATTCAGTCCCTGATGATGCTGTGAAACCTGATGATGTCCAGAAAACTGACAAGGAAGTGATCGTGTTTTGTTCATCAAAACACTTTTCAAATTAAGCCATCACATCCTAAAATAGTGTATCAGAACCACCCATCAGGACGTCTTCCTGAAGGCACACAAATGTGCAATCCTTGTTTAGAAGTGGAGCGTCAAGTACTGTGCAGATGCAGAAATGGCTAATAGCAGGGGCCTAACGAGACACCTGTCAATCGCCTTTTTTTAGCTTTCGATTCGTACCCAGTTGTGGGACGCAAACAGCGTTCTGCTGACACTTCTGTGTGTGCCTGAGCAGTGACACCACTCGGATGAAAATGGAGTTTTGGATATTTCCATCTACTTCTTAAAAGGACTTTTTGAGAATTACAGTATTAACCACAAATGAATGGCTGCCTGGCCTTTCAAAGGAAACACAGAAATAGCATGGTAGGCCATCTGTGGAGGACCAGCTCCTCGCTGCTGCTGCTGCAGCTAAATGGGGTTGAGGGTTTCCTAGAAGAGCCCAGGAATAGAAACTGACATTTTCCTGGAACAACAACAACAACAAAAAAAAAATCCCAGTGAAAGTCAGATTATTTCCTTTAGGGATTCAAAAATCTCAGCTCTTACGGTTTATATGTATATTAGTTGTGTTGAGGAGAAGAAACATCCCAGTGGCTAGGGCCAGTTTATAGATGCTTTTCTTTTAAGAGGCAGAAAGATGGGCTCAAGATGAGCAAAACCCCAGTTCAGAATGAAAGAGGCATTTTTGCGGGCCTCCAAACTGACTCAAACAATTTAAATTAAACAAATCTGTACTGTCCTCTACAATCTCAGGACCATGGAAAGGAGTTTCTTACCTACCAGGAAATTATTCCTGTACATAAAAGTGTGAATGCTTTAAAACACCTCCTGGACCAGCTATAGCCAATTCACACCCTGTAAGGTAAAATCAGCTGCACATTCAAAATGTTCAAAGTGTGTTTTGCAGAGCCTAATTAGCACACTGTTAGACTCTTCTTTCCAAATTTGGATTCTGAGATTCACAACGAAGAAGAACAGCGTTCCCTCACAAGAAAAAAAAAAAAAAAAAGTAAGCAAATGAATGAGACTCCCTTCGCAGTTTTTAAATGATGGTTCCCACCCATTGATCTGAGATTTTTAAAAATAAGCCCTCCGAGGAGACAGTAGAGCAAATGGCAACGGGAACTTCTTTTAAACTAAGTCTTCCCACTTGTGCGTGTGTGAGTGGTGGGAAGAGCTGAGATGGCCTTCAGCCTAGTTCATCATTCTCATTTATCACCTGAGGAGACTCACTGATCATCGGCATTTATACTTTCTAAATATTCACATTTTTTTTTGATAATTCTCCCATGTTTTGATCATTCTCAGTGAGATTTGCCTCACTCTTTTTTGTTTGTTTTGTTTTTTTGTTTTTGTGTTTTTGTTTTGTTTTGTTTTTCAGTTTTTTTTTTTTCTCTGTATAACTCTAGCTGGCCTGGAACTCACTTTGCTGACCAGGCTGGCCTGGAACTCAGAAATCCGCCTGCCTCTGCCTCCCGGGATTAAAGGCATGCGCCACCACGCCCGGTAAGATTTGCCTCATTCTTCACCCAATGCCTCAAATGAGCAGAAATCACACAGTGCTAGAGAAATGGCCCTGTGGCTAAAAGCACTTCTCTTCTTATAGCAGACCCAGGTTTGGTTCTCAGCACCCACATGGTAGCTCACAACTGATCGTCACTCCAGTTCCTCGGAATCTGGCACCCCTTCTGGCCTCCAGGGACATTTCTTTATTTTTTTTGTTTTGTTTTGTTTTGTTTTTTCAAGCCAGGGTTTCTCTGTATAGCCCTGGCTGTCCTAGAACTCACTTTGTAGACCAGGCTGGCCTCGAACTCAGAAATCCACCTGCCTCTGCCTCCCGAGTGCTGGGATTAAAGGCATGCGCCACCACACCCAGCTCCAGGGACATTTCTATGCACATGATGCACACATATACAGTCAGGCTAACACACGTTAAATAAATAAACTACTTTTTTAATAAAAAGAATAATGTGTCCTGTTAAGTAACAGAGTGATTACATTGTGGGTTTATTTTAATGTGGTATAGTAGTGTAAGTAAAGAAAATGGGCCTGGAGAGATGGCTCAGTGGTTAAGAGCACTAACTGCTCTTCCATAGGTCCTGAGTTCAAATCCCAGCAATCACATGGTGGATCTGTAATGAGATCCAATGCCATCTTCTGGTGTGTCTGAAGACAGCGACAGTATACCCACATACATGAAATAAATAAATCCTTAAAAAGAAAGAAAATAAAATAAGTCAAATAAAAAATCATGAACTACATATGGCCACTGTTCTTTTGTGTGTGTGTGTGTGTGTGTGTGTGTGTGTGTGTGTGTGTGTAAAATACAGAAAAGCATTCAAGTTTGATGTCATGGAAACATCAACACGATTAAAGAGCGCCAGAGTGTCGGTGAGTAAACTATCGGGGAGCCGTGAGGCACAGCCCAAGTCTGGCTTCCCTGTCAGACTGAGCTACTCACAATCCTGGTTCCCACTCTAGTCAACCCTCATTTTCTAGTTCGCTGAGCCAGGTGCTACTGTGAAGGCTTTCAGGACTTAGTTCTTAAAAACAAGCCTGTAACTAAGGCCATCACACTGAGCAGCGACACACGGGCTCGCTTTCAGAAGGGTCCCCCACTTGTGTTATGCTCTCATGTTGCCACCTTAAAATCTGAGCAGGGGACCCCAATTTCCGTTTTATTCAGATGTGAACTGAAGAGTCTAAAATGACGTAACTGGTCCTCTCAAGGTTAGAACCTTTAACATCCCCATTTTACAGCTGCAGATATGGAAGCAAAGAGTAGCTAAGCAACTAACTGCCTGACACGTGACCATTGCGGGATCCAGGTTGCACCCGGAGCTTACCACTATTCTGACCTTAGTACTTAGAGGAGACAATGGAAGCCAGCAATTCTACACTCAGTGCCTTAGCAGTTTACAATTGACTAAAGGAAACAATTGCTTCATTCCCTAGTCCTTCCATCGATGACCGTCGGAGGGGCAGGACTGTGATGGAGAAAGAGAAGGACACGCGTTCATAAACAAGTCAGACTTGAAAAAAGAACTGCTTAGCTCGATGAAAGGTGAGAGGGGTTTTAAACCATCCGTGGCAGGGGCTTAGCTATTTGAATGACAAGCTAAACAGGATACCTTTGGGGCTATTTCAGACTCTGATCCCCAAATTAGAGCTTTTAGGAGTGGGATCGAGAGCCCTACATGGAGAAGACCAGGTTAGCTAGGAATGGAGAGGCCAAGGCCAAGGCGGGGCACATCAAAGGAAGCGCTCTGCCCTGCCTTTTATAGACCTACACGGCCCAACCACCCTATTGTCCAATGGGAAGACATAAATCACAGGTTTGCATCAGCTGAGGATCAGATACTGAAGAAAAGAGGGCTCTGAATCAAGGGGCAAGTCCCCCGTGGTGAGCAACATATGGGCCTCGGGGCTCTCAGAGTGTCTCGTCCAGCCCTTTCTAATCACATTCTGCCTAAAGTAACTGTTGATATTTCACAGCGACTAAAGTCTACAGCTCAGAGGGACAGAATCTGGACAGCTCCGTTAACCTAGATCCTAAGCAATGCTGTTATTCGCTTTCATCCTAGTTTCTGCCTTTACTTGTTTTGGATACTATTTTTTTTAAGACAATCTCTCTCTCTATTTATGTAACTCTGGCTAACCTGGAACTCACATGTAGACCAAGCTGACCTCAAACTCACAGAGACCCACCAGCCTCTGCCTCCCAAGTGCTGGGCTTAAAGGCATCATCATCCTACCTACCCCCTCCCAACTTAGAAAGAGCAAAACAATCTCTTATTGTATTTATGGTGTTGGACTTGGCCCAAGGAAACCTAGGAAAGCTACTGTTCTAAACCAAACTCCACTGCCATACAGCTTATCTAACACAGACCAGAGCCAAGTGAGAAACACTAAACAGGCCTAGAAACTAGCAGTGACGTAAGCACTGTGTGGAAATGACTGGTTTTAAAGAAACGCCGGAGTCCCATGCCATTGCTGGGTCTGCACTGGACAAGTCTAATGTCCTTCAGAGCTGTCTTCACAGAAGCAGCTTCCCTTCTTTGAATATCAGAAGCCTCTCCTGACCACAGTTAGCCTTGAGGTCTGTGGGCTGGCCAGGGTCTCTCACCATCCTGAGACTCCCACAGTATACCCTTGGATAGCTAAGACTGTAATGCGAGTGTTCCAAACACATCGGTAATATGAAGCAATCACAATACTGAGTTCTGCACAGGCAGAGGACCTGTCTTTGTCATGTCAGAAATAAATGTTTGTAGGGAGCCTAGCGGCCGCGCCTTGAAGATGGCACTGACTGCCTCGGCCTTATCAGCCTTGCTGGCATAAATATCTCCTAATATGGCATTAGGCTGAGTTGACAGTGACATGATCCAAAGCCCGAGAATATGATACCGAAGCCCGAGAATTCCTGGCGTATGAGCAGGAGCTACGTGGCATTCTGTGTGTGGCCAGGATAGGGTTTAATTGGTTGCTTCTGGTGGAGATAGTTCCAGAAAAGAGGATTCACCATTACGCTTAAGCTGTAACTGTAACTGCATGCATCAAGGACTGAGTAAACGAACTTGAGTCGCGGAACCCAGTTGGTCTGTGTCTTCTTCCTGTGGGTCTGGGCGGGGCGCGGATCAAATGTTAACCACTCTGCTGGAGAAAAGAGCAACGGCTGCCATCCAGACTGTGGGAGCTTCAACCCGCTCAGGTTCTGACACAGCAGACAGCAAATAGCTGGGTCCAGGGACTGGTATACAAGTTGACCCCAGACTCAAGCTGATCAAACTCCAGGGTGCTCTCAGTTAAGGATGCCTCCTTCCTATACCCAAAAGATTCTCCAACATATAACAAGGACACATGCTCCACTATGTTCACAGCAGCCTTATTTATAATAGCCAGGAGCTGGAAAGAACCCAGATGTCCCTCAGCAGAGGAATGGATACAGAAAATGTATCAATGGATGTACTGGCTGGTTTTGTGTCAACTTGACACAGGTTGGGGTTATCACAGAGAAAGGAGCTTCAGTTGGGGAAGTGCCTCCATGAGATCCAGCTATGGGGCATCTCAATTAGTGGTCTGGGGGGGTGGCCTTGTGGGTGGGACCATCCCTGGGCTGGTAGTCTTGAGTTCTATAAGAGAGCAGGCTGAGCAAGCCAGGGGAAGCAAGCCAGTAAGTAACATCCCTCCATGGCCTCTGCATCAGCTCCTGCTTCCTGACCTGCTTGAGTTCCAGTCCTGACTTCCTTGGTGATGAACAGCAGTATGGAAGTGTAAGCTGAATAAACCCTTTCCTCCCCAACTTGCTTCTTAGTCATGATGTTTGTGCAGGAATAGAAACCCAGACTAGGCTAGGGCTAGGGACTGCCAGTCTCTTGTCACCAGGGCACATGGTTACAAATCTGTTCAGGATGGACTATGTCTTCTGATACAGCACATTGTCTTTTTCTCTGTTCTTTCCAGGTAGCCTACTGTTGCCTTTGTACATTTTTTGAAGTTCTTCCTTCTCTCTATTTGAAATAGCAGAATTCCTCTTCTGACTTTCTTTCATTCGGTCATATGGTGGGAGCATCTAGTCCACCATCTTACCAGGAAATAGCAATGCAGTTTCCATTTGCATCTCCCTGGTGACCAAGAACATTGGCCACTCTTTTTACAAATGGTTTTGGCTGTTCCTGTCTCCCCTTTTGAGAACTATCTATTCAATTCATGTCTCCCTTTTGTTGACTGAAAATATGGTTTTGGGTGGGGTTTTTTTCAAATTCTCTCCATATTCTACGTATTAATCTCCTGTCAGATATACAAATTACTGACCAAGACTCTCTCCTGTTCTGTAGACTCATCTCCTCTCCCGTTCATTGCTTCTTTTGCTGTACAAAAGCTTTTCCGTCTTAGGCATCACATGTATCAATACTGGGTAATACTTCTTGTGCTATTACAGTCCTTTTCAAAACATCCTCTGCCTATGCCCATCTCTTGAAGTGATTTTAAATAACTTAGCAATTTTCCCCTCTAGAAGATGCAAAGTTTCCCATTATACCTTAAGTTCTTTAACCCACTTTGGTTGGGTTTTGTACAGCAGAACACATAGGGATGGCCTTTCCTCCTTCTTCCTGTACCTGTAGTTGTGCTTGTTTCTGGGCCGCTATTCAATCCTCTCAGTATTTTTGTCCATTTGGGGGCCAATCCCATGCCATACTATTACTATGTTTCTGTTGGGCTCTGGGAGTGAGGCACATTTGTGTGTGCGTGCTCCTGCGCACGGAGGCCAAAGGTTGATGCTAAGCGTCTTCCCTCATCACTCTCAGGTTTTAAAAGTTCTTTCCTGTATTCACTTATTTTATGTTGCATCCATGTGTGCGCATGTGCACTGGAGTGCGTGCGCTTATGCGTGTGTGTGCATTTGCGCATGTGCTTTGTCACACAAGTGGTGGTCAGAGAACAACTTTCCAGAGACAGTTGTCTCCTTCCTCTACCATTGGGTTCCAGAGATTGGACCCATGTTGTCAGTAGGCACCTTAACTGATGGACGTTAGGAATTCTTTATTACAATTTGTTGCGTGTGTGTATACGTGTGTTTGTGTGGAAGTGCTCAAGCCTTGGCACTCATGAAGAGGTGAGAGGTCAACCTGTGGACGACAGTTCTCTTCCACCACATAGGTCTCAGGGATTGAACTCAGGTCATCAGGCTTGCCAACAAACAGTACCTTTAATCACTGAGCCATCTACAGCTCTACACACACACACACACACACACACACACACACAGATCTCTCATTGAACCCAGAGTTCACTAGTTCAGCTAGACTTACTGGCCAGGAGGCCTAGGTATCCTTCTGTTTCAACAGCATTGGGTTACAGACACACACCACTGCAGCCAGTTTTTAACATGGGTGCTAAGGATCTGAGCTCAAGTCACCGTGCTTGTGTGACAAACCATCGCCTAGCTCCTGTAGTCTGATTTAAGGTCATGTATTGTGATACCTTTGGCATAGGATTGCTCTGATTATCCTGGGGAGGAGGGTGTCTGTTGTATACTACATGGATTTTAGGACAGGTCCTTTTTAGTTTGGTGAAGAATATCATTGGACCTTTGATAGAAATTTCATTGAACTGCAGATTGTTCTTAACAATACTAATTCTGCTCATCTGTAAGCACAAGAGGTCTCTCTACCTTCACATGCTTCTTCAAGCTTTTCCCTTCAATATCTTGTTTTCGTAGTAGGAGGCCTTTTCCTCTCCTTGCTTGGGTTTACTCCAACGTCTTTGGTTTTGCCTGCTTGTTTGTTTGTTTGTTTGTCTCTGAAGTTACTAGGAATAGAATTGTTCCATTTTTTTTCTCTACAAGTTTATTATATGTATATAGAGAAAACTGCTGAGTTTTTGAATGTTAATTTTGTGCCCTGCTATTTTGCCAAAGATTTTCTATCAGATCTGAAAGTTTTCAGGCAAGGCCTTTGTGATTTCTAAGTACAGGATCATGCCGTATCACAGCAGGACCAGCCTGGCTTGTGTCTCGCTGTTGACTGATTGGTTCTCTCCCTTGCCTTATTGCTTTAGCTAAGAGCTCATGCACTAAGCAGAGAGGGGAGAAAGGGCACGCTCCTGTCCATTTCTATATTTAGAAGAAGTGCTTTCAGTTTTTCCCCGTCTTATATAAGGTTGGCTGTAAGTGTGTCCTACCTGGCCTTTATTATGTTGGAGTGCATTCCTTACTTCTCTGTTACAAGCAGTTTCAATACTGTTTCTAAGACCCCCATCTTCCATTGCAGATAAATTCTCTTTCTAAGTCAAATTTTAATATACCTCAGAGTTTTAATACTAACACATTCCTCCTCTTAGCAGTTAGCCATAACATCCAGCACACCTTGGTAACTTTCTCCCTCAATAAATCAGACCTTGGATAGGGCTAGTCAAAGTGTTCAGAAAGAGCATGGCAGGATGCAGGGCTTAAAGAACTGGCAGAAGGGGACACAGGTTCTCCATATGTGACTAAGAGACATAGTTTAAAGCTGAGTCCTGATTCAACAGATCTACCTCTCTGTGGGGTCTGTGGTGCATGGGAGTTGTATTCTTAGAGGCAGGGGTTGGTCTGAGACTGTATACGCATGCATGTATGCATACATGCATGAGTGCATACACACACTTGGTACCCATGATGCCAGCCTCAGTTATGAGTGTTAGGAGCTCAGTGGAGAGCAGTAGGAAGAATCTAATCTGCTGAAGGCGAACTGTTGGCATGGCATTTCCCATCAGGGAAAAGGGAGAAGAACTTGTAGGCGGGTTTCCCAAGGAAGCACAACTTTAGGATTGGAGCCACTGAAAGCAGGGGTCAAGATGAGCCCAGGACTCTTCAGCTACTGGGTTTCCTGGCCGCGCCCAGATAAGCAGAACTCACAGGGCCCAAGAAGGAGCAGGAGACTCCGATGGCAGCTTCTTGACATCTTCTCTGGAAGCACAACATTCCCAGCATCAGAAACTCCTTCCGGCCTGTGGCCACCAGGAATTTGGGTCTCCCAAAGGGATGCAGAGTTTCATCCAGAAGAGTCAGTTATCACAAACACAAACCGCTCTTAAATAAATATGACAAACTGCGGTGTGCATGGGGGAGGGGCTACCTTGGTTGTCTAGAACCCAGAGAACAGACCCGTGAGTGTACAGGGCATGAGGAGACTGCAGGAAGGATGCTTTTGGAAAAGATGCACAGGCATAAAGAATCTCCACTCGGCGGACGGGGATTAGCTGAAGGGCTCAGTGCAGGCCGTAGCACTAGTACCTGCCGCATGGAGCTTCCTGGAGGGCTGTAACTGGAGAGGCAGTGCACACATTCTGTACTCAAGACAGGCCAATAGATCCGCAGCCCTTTCCTGTGTGTAATTGCAAATGCTCCTGGCTCGGGACAGGGTCGAGTTTCTATCCTGGACTTTTCTAATCCAGGCAGGCGTTCTCTGCTTGGGAAGGGAAGGAAGTTCTCAGATTCACTGTGACTAGGTAAGGCTGTTCAGAGCAGGGTCAAAGATGGAGAGCGAAGCTGGTCTCCATGAAAGCTGTTTGTTCTGCCCTCGGTCAAGTTGAAAGTGAAATGACCACCACGCTCATCGCCAGGGAAGAGAGCCATCCATTTAGAATTATGGAAAGGGACTCGTTTCCAGAGACTCCTGCAGTTTATATAAACCACGGCTCTTGTTTCAAGGAGATATGAGAGAAAAAAAATTTTTTGAGTTTTGTAATAAATTTAATTTTAATAACTTAGGAACCGCCGGGCATGGTGGCGCACGCCTTTAATCACAGCACTTGGGAGGCAGAGCCAGGCAAATTTCTGAGTTTGAGGCCAGCCTGGTCTACAGAGTGAGTTCCAGGACAGCCAGGGCTACACAGAGATACCCTGTCTCGAAAATTTAAAAAAAAAAAAAAAAAATCTTAGGAAGCCCTCAATCTTTTCTCCATAATGGCAACAATGATTTATACTCGCACTACCTCTGTATGCATGTTTCCTTGCATCTTTTCCATCATTTGTAAATTATTCATTTTTAATAACAATCATTTTAGTTGGGATATGATGGTTTTGATATTTATTTCTGTCATGCTAAATACATGAAACATCATATCTGTTTGCTGTTTATTTGTATTTATTCATTGAGGACGTTTTAAATTCAGATAGTTTGTCCATTTTTATATTGATTTACTTGGGGTTTTGTTATAACTTTTTAGGATTTTGGGGGGGGGTCTTTATTTTTTTTAATTCTTTTTATTAGGTATTTTCTTCATTTACATTTCAAGTGCTATCCCAAAAGTCCCCTATCCCAAAAGTCCCCCTACCCTGTTCCCCTACCCACCCATTCCCACTTCTTGGCCCTGGCGTTCCCCTGTATTGGGGCATATAAAGTTTGCTAGACCAAGGGGCCTCTCTTCCCAATGATGGCCAACTAGGCCATCTTCTGCTACATATGCAGCTAGAGACACAAGCTCTGGGGGTACTGATTAATTTTGATAGGAAAACAGCTAAGAGCTGTCTTCCAGAGAACCAGAGTTTGTATTTCAACACCCATGTCAAGTGTTCCACCATTGCTTGTAACTCTAGCTCTTGGGGCAATAGGGGCATGCATGCTCACACACATACACACACACACACACACACACACACACA
>LR754159.1:62580-78773 GCA_902729485.2 Mus minutoides | reverse complement strand
AAACTCACAGCCTGGAGGCCTATCAGTTGGCTTTAAAGCTTTGAGGGTGGAGTCCTAGTGCCCGAAACACTTCCCACTACCGGCCCCACCTCCCAACACTACTACATTGGCCATCAAGTTCGTATCAAGTGCACTTTTGCAGATGTCCGTTCAAAAAACGCATGGGTAGACTAACAATAAATTTTGGGTTATAGGGTTTGAGAAACCTGATCTCCAGATATGTTTGGAAGCAGATCCCTTGACTTTCTTCACTGAGGTGGTGTTGGGACAGGAGTGACAGGTGAGAGAGGTATTAGTTTCTTGGAAACGAACCCTTTGCCCGCTGCCTGGCTTTCCAGTCGTTGATCCGGTCGCCCTATCTACTCTAGTCTCCAAATTCCGAAGGGTCCCTGCTTTCTGTTAACATCACTCTTGAGTCAGATCCACGTTATCCTGTGTGGAGAAGGGCCAGGGAGGGAAACAGGCAGTTTCTCCAATCATTCTAAGGGATGCTTTTCTACAGAGAAATCTCCAGCGACACGAGTCGAATCACCCTGAAGTTGTGTTTTGACTAGAGCCAAGATAATCTATTGGTGGAGCACAGCGTGTGGCGAATGGGATGTGCTTGGGACCTAACGCTCCGCAGCCCGCTAGTACGGCGGGACGGAGGATTGGAGATAAGGGACTCCCGCGCGGGGTAGCAGCGCCACTGCGGAGCGTGGCCGCGGGGCTCCGAGGGGGCGGGGCTCCGGAGGTGACCACGCGGCGGGAGGCCTAGGTTTTCAACCTGGTAACCGTGGCAGACGAAGTGGGAGGAGCTTCGGCTAAGCAAGGCCCGCTGCCCCGCATCCTCGCCGCTTCCAGGGGCTCCCACCAACAGACCCCTTTGTGTGCATGCCCCCGCCCCGGAGGCGCCGCAGCCAGTGGCGCTGAGACCCCTCATTGGCTCAGCCCGACGGCCACACCGATTGGCCCTCGGAGTCCCCGACGTGAGGGCCGCTTTCCCCTCTCTCTTATTGGCCCGCCGGGCCGCCCGTCACACGGCTCCGTGGGCCGATTGGCCGGCCGCGCGGAGTCCCTGGAAGCAGTTCCGGGAAACCCCGCGTGCTGCCGGGATCGCGTCTCGGTCCATGCGAGGGGGGGGAGGGGGTGGCGCGCGCGCCATTTCTTGTCGTTTTCAAAGCGCCTCGCGCTGCTTCTCACGGGCCAGGCCGCCAGTCCCCCGCTCTGCCCTGGTGAGTCTCGCGCTGGCCCATGGGGGGCGGGGGAGGGGCCGGGAGTCCCGGTCTGACCGGACTCGGCCGGGTCCAGGCTCGGCGCCCTGGCCTGCGGTTTGGGTCTTTGCTCCGAGGCCCGAGGGTGGGGGTGGGGATGGGCCGGGGGCGGCTTCTGCTCCGGCCGGCCGCGCAGCCGCGGGCCTGAGTCCCGCCGCGGCGCCGCCTCTTCTCTGTCGCTCAGCCCCTCCGGTGCCCCGGTCCCTCGGTCCGCCGTCCTCCGTGCGGCCTGCCGGTCTCGCGGTGCTTTTTCCCGCCTCCGCCCGCCGCTGTCCGCGGCCCCGGCCGGGCGAAGGGTTTCAGGCGTTTCCCCTGAGCCCGGTGCTTGCCCCCGAGGCCTGCGCTCAGGCCTGGCCCGCCTCTCGCAGGGCCGCCCGTGGGATGTGTTGATAACCCGGTCGCGCCCGAGGGGGTGGGGTGAGCCGAGGGCGGGGTGCAAGTCCCAGGGTTACCTGAGCCGGGAGCAAACTTTTTACCGGAGTCGGAGCCGAGGGGCCGAGGTTTGGCGGGGTGCCTCCCGCCCGATCCCCCAACCTGCATGCTTCGAGCCAGGATTTGAAGGAAAAAATGACTACTAAGAGGCCGTGACACTCGGTTTCGAGCGGCGCCTGAGCTAGGTAATTCTGAGAATGTCATAGGCGCTCCAGATTGGAAAAGCGCTTCTTTTTTCTTACACCGTAGTAGCCATGTGGCCAGAATTTTAAGACGAAAGCCCAGAGGTTCTTGAAAGGTTCAGTCCTTTCTCATTACCTGTTTGAGATTTTTTTTTTACACCCCCCCCCCCCTTGCCCTTTAGAAGCAGACGGTGTCAGGAGTCAGTCGTAGTGATTAAAGGCTTGACACTCCCGGAGCTTTGAGATAACCGTTAGCTTTCGTTGGTTCTTTTAAAAGCCCGTCTCTCAACATTTTGCTTAGAGATGTTCGCCACAAGTCAGGGAGGACCTAGTGCTGACTTCCCAAGTCTCCCAGCAGTCCTTATAAAGCTTATTTAAATGACTTTTTTGTAATTTTGTAATTTTCTTTTTTTTTGCAAAAATGTTTGTGTCAAAGGGTTCCAGTCACGTTAGAATATTTGCTGCATCCAGAAATATGGTTTGGCTGTGTGGCATTGTTGTTGAATGACATGAGTTTAAATGGTCTCATAACATAAAAGTCTTTTAAATGAGCACTTTGTATTTGGCTTGAAGAGTCTCCCCTGTTGATCTGAAGGATTTATTTCCTAGAGTCTATTTTACCATTTTTTTTTTTAGGTTAAAGTTGACAAAATCTGAACATTTTAAAAGTTTTAATATCAATGATAGTCATAAATGTCTTGTGCTTAATACATAACTTGTCATTTTGCTTCACGCATACTTTTTAAAAACACTCCACCATAACAGATGTTCATTGAACTTCTCAGTTAATTGCCTCTCCTGTAACATAGTATTCATAGGTGCAGTGCTATGAAGATCTTGTTATCGAACTTTGGAGTTGTGGTGATTCTCAGTATAGTGTTTGTGGGGGGTGGGGGGGAAGGGAAAGCACAAATGTATGTCCACAGGAAGATTTTGGATTTTAGAATGCTTCTTTCTAGGACTAGGTTGTTTTAATCAGTAAAAAATGTTCATCTACATCTTACGTGCTAGTAGCTTCTTGTGCCAGTTTTGGATGTTTCTGTTTTTCTGCTAGTCCATCAGAATCTGAGGCTTGCTTTGAGATACATCTTTAAGTACAGTTGCGTCTCTGTAGACATTAGAGGACTAGGGGGAGCTTGTCATACAGCTGTCAGGTCATTCTCAGATTACACCCTTCACACTCTGCTTTCTACTATTGACTTCCTCTTTCTCCTCTCATTAACTTTAACTAAACAGCAGTGGATGTTCAGATGAAGAGTTGTTTTGTGTCAGAAGCAGCGTTTGCATAGTGTTTGATGACTGATCAGGAATGGATCGGCTATCTTAGGCTATAGAGCGTGAGAGTGACTTGTGGTTTCTATCTTGAGTCTCTTCAGGAACAGTAGGCATTTTCTTGAGACCCAGCTTCATCACGCCTTTATCTCTGTCTGTGCTGTGACGTTTCTTGAGCCACCCATTATCTTCATCACATGGAATCTCACACACACACTTAAACTCCCTGACTTTGAGGTAGCGTAGACTGGCCTTGTATTCTTTTGTGATTTACTCTCTCTTCAGGGAATTGGTCCATTTCCGCATTATATACAGGCTGAACATACAAAATGATTTTGGTAGGTTAACCTGAGAAATTTGACAAAGTTTAGGCCAGTTAGATAGTGTTTGTGAAGTTTTTTTTGGAAGTTGTTTATTCAGTATTTTTTGCAACTTTCTTTCAATGACAAAAATTCCACTCATACTCTTGTTTTGTTTTTGTTTTTGTTTTTAAAAACAAGAAGCAACCTCAACTATAGCTCAATTATTTGTATGTAGACTGTAAATAAACAATGGCTTAGCTTTTAAAGTTGGTCATTTTTTCTTTTAAATCTGTGAATGGGAATAGCAAATTCATCTTAGAACAAAATTAATGTGAAAGTTGTGTTTTTAAGTGAGGTGGAGAGAACCCAAGCCACCAGTTCATTGAACTAGATACAACATGGATTTATTTCATACCTATGTTGTTTCTGAAGCAGAGCTAGAAAAAATGGAAAGTTCTTAAACCTTGATTAAGTGATGTGTGGGTGTTCATTCTGTTTTAAATCAAATTTTAGAACTCTGTAAGCTGAGGGGCCTTTAGGATTTCCTGGTGGTTTGTTGATCTGCTCCCCAGAACACAACGGCTGCTTCTGTTACTCAGCAATTGTGCCTGCCGTAAATTCAAGTTCTTCTACCCCAGAGTACATGAAGTTGCTTAAGGACTCGATACTTCCATGTACATTTTCTATAGTTTTACAAGATTATTACTGAAAATTTAGATCAGATGCTCACAAAAGGCATAAAATATTCTGGATAGTTATTAGCAGCATGTGTACAAAATAGTTGAGGTAAATCATGAATTGTCCTACAAACTAGTTATTTCTGGCTTAATGTAATATAGCTCCTGAATTTTTTCCAGCAGCATAATAAAATGGCTAATCAGGTGAATGGTAATGCGGTACAGTTAAAAGAAGAGGAAGAACCAATGGATACTTCCAGTGTAACTCACACAGAACACTACAAGACACTGATAGAGGCAGGCCTCCCACAGAAGGTGGCAGAAAGACTTGATGAAATATTTCAGACAGGTATAATATGCATTTCTTGTTTCTGACTGGTTATGAAAGTGAGGGCAAACCACGTTGAATTTTATAGATTTTAAGGATAAATAATGCTTACTGTTTGTGATCTGTGTAGAGCAAATACTTTCCCTTCATTGAGGGCATATTGGGTTTGACTTTATTCCTATTTCATTATTTTGAAGCCTTAGTGTTGAATATGCAGACTTAGTTGTTTCAGAATAGAACATCAATTTGTCTTAGATTTACTCCCAATTAAAATGTATGTTTCAGCATACTGAATTTTACATTTTCCCCTTAACCTAAATCAGTCATCATTTTGCTTTTACTTTTCTACTTTTAGCTTTTTAAAAGTGATTGTTAAGTCAGCATAGGTCTGATTAGGTGGCATAATAAGAGGAATAGTTAGACTGTATTGTCTGAAACGATAATATATGTCATACTCTGTGAGAGTTTGTGGTCTGTCTAGTTTCTAATAGACAGAAATTCACATCTCTCAGGTAATTTGGAAGTGTTTGGCTTGCAACAGCTGTTTTTTGTTTTTGTTTTTTTCTTAATGTGTAAGTCCCATGGTTAAGTGCTTAAGCAAATTTGAACATCTTAATATGGTTGGTTGTAAGTGGTTTGAAGTTTTAAAGAGGGAGAGAAATATTTACCCTTAGGGAATGGTGTTCGTAAATAAATGTGCCCTCCTTTGGGGCCATAGATGGAAACTTTCTTCCTCTGTGTTTGTGTGCCTATCCAGATCAGGAGAGAGAATTGAATTGTTTCTTTTAGAAATATGTTTTAAATTTAGTAGACATAGCTGTGCTTTTTTTTTTTCTTAAAATATTTTAAATCTTGCAGCTGAGATTTAATTTTAGATACTAAAATAGCTTATAAAAATGACTCCTGGGTGATGGTCCCATTTGAAAACCAGTCCTCAGGAACTGTGACATTTCTGCCCTAGAGAACTAGCAGTGATCTGCTTACAGACCTCCCTGTATAGTGCTTTGTTACTAAGAGGCCGATGATGTGGGTGAAGGATTGGATTGATAGGATGGATTGAAGATGGTCCTGAGTTGTGGCTTTGGGTGGTGGAATGAACTATTCAAGTGAGGAAACTCCAGTCGCTTAGCCATGCTCATTCTGAGCTTGTAAAACATGAAATGGAAACATTTTAAACAATAACTTTGCAAGTGGCATTAATTTATTTTTAATTTATTTACTATATGAAATAAAGTTCTTTTTGACTTTACCAAAATAGAATCACTTTTGCTGTTGGTTCATTTAGACTTGGGGAGGGGAATGTTAATCTGTCAGGTATTTCTATTTTACATTGGACCAATTCTGAAAAGGTTCTTTATATATTAAGAGCAATTTTAAACATAGTAGATGTTCTGTGAGTAGTTCAGTAGACTACATATATAGAATGCAGCATATATGTTTTCTGCATAATTTATTTAAAATTCTTTGAAGGAGATTGTCATTATTGACAGTCTTGTGAATGCCACAGCATCTTTAAAATCTCAGCTTGTTACTTCAGAAAAGCAAAAGACTGACTTAAAATACAACTTTGAGAATTGATTTAGTGAGCTGCACTTGCATTTGCAGAATTTAAGATGCCTTTCCACATTCTGATTGCAGCAAACTAGATGCTTGGATAAACACATTTTAATTTATATTTGGTACTAAGGAGGGAAAACCTTTGATACTCTTTGGAGTGGAAAGAAGTAAGATTGGTTTACATGTTTTCTCTTACCTCTTCTATAGTAAATAAGTATAACCTGTAATTTGAATGTTTATCCTTGAGAAAGATAGTGTATTGTTACCACTCTAATATAAACCAGAATTTCCTAAATGAATGGTTCATCTGTAGTACAAGCATGCACATCAGATTTTCAGAACTTACTGCTGTTTGGGGGAGTTAGACACATTTTAGGATCTTTCCACTAAATTTTTTTTTTAAGTAAAAATTCATGTTTATAGTTGATATTTTATTTTTGATTTTTATATTTGACCTTTCTATATATTATTGTTTAGCTATGTTCATGCATATAATTAAATGAAAATGTAGTTTGTCAGAGATGGTATTGAATATAACAATGCTACTAGACCTTACTAGATAGTTTACCTTACCTCTTTTATTACAATAATGTTAACCCTTTACAATTTAATTTTTAGGATTGGTAGCTTATGTCGATCTTGATGAAAGAGCAATTGATGCTCTCAGGGAATTTAATGAAGAAGGAGCTCTGTCTGTCCTACAGCAGTTCAAAGAAAGTGACTTATCTCATGTTCAGGTAAGGTCAGTACTAGCAAATGCGTATGAACGATTAGTGATCTGTAACTGTTACCCTGTGGGGAAGTGGTCTGTTTTGTTTGTGACTATCTCTCCTTTGGAAAAATTTAAGAGAAAAAAAGATCTTTGTCAGAGTTTCAGAAGCATGAGCACAAAGCAAAACTCTTCCCTTACCTTTAACACAGTGAGTTACGTTCCGAACTGAGTCGTGATTGGATTTTATTGTTACTATTACAGTTTTATATGTTTAAATTGTTTACAATAGGGCTGGTGAGATGGCTCATCAGGTAAGAGCACCCGACTGCTTTTCCAAAGGTCCTAAGTTCAAATCCCAGCAACCACATGGTGGCTCACAACCATCCTTCTTTTGGAGTGTCTGAAGACAGCTACAGTGTACTTACATATAATAAATAATAAATAAATAAATCTTTAAAAAAATTGTTTACAATAAGTGGGGGCTATCTTTGTATGAGGAATACATGTAGTCATTTTGGAAAGGTAGTCCAGATTGAGGTAAAGATTAACAAATGGAGCCCCCCCCCTTTTTTTGTTTTTTTGTTTTTTGTTTTTGTTTTCCAGTTTAGAAGGCAAGCTCCCTGAGGCACTGACTTAATGTCTTCTCCAGCCCCTGGCATGTCAAAGTATTAGTTGAATGAATGGAATGAATATTTTTGTTAAAATGTTGGTCTTGAAATGCTATCATTTAAATTTAAATTTATTGTGTATTTGACCCTTCAGAGATTCCTAGTAATTCTCCCTTTTCAATTGCTTGCATCTTTTAGAACAAAAGTGCATTTTTATGTGGAGTTATGAAAACTTACAGGCAAAGAGAGAAACAAGGCAGCAAGGTACAAGAGTCCACAAAAGGGCCTGATGAAGCAAAAATCAAGGTAAACGAGTTATAGTATTTGGAAATGTCTAATTCAGACTCTTCCTTGATCCTTGGTCTTCTGAGAAAGAGGGAGGGACATGTTTATTATTACTTTATAAGCACTGTGTGTATATATGTATGTATGTATGTATGTATGTATGTATATGTATATGTATATATACAGTTTGGTACAGGGTCCCATTACGTAGCTCAAACTGGCCTGGAACTCATTTTATAGCTCAGACTGGTTCCCAACAAGGTGATCCTGCCTCAGCCTACTGAGTGCTGAAGTGAAAGGCCAGAGCCTTAGGGAAGAGCTGTGATGTTCTAACTGCTTTCCTCCTTTTGAATTTTCTCTGACCTCAGTATATTTATAAATCACTCTTGACTTTTTTTGGCTTTATAAAATGGTAGTAGTTTTGTCTACCTCCTTAAGTTGTGAAGATTAGATGAATTCATATGTAAAGTAGCTACCTTCCCCAGTCATTATTATTATTATTATTAACTTAGATAAACTGCTTTGAAAGGCAAAAAGGCTTTTCCTAAAAGACCTTTTTAGGTTGCTGTGGTGGGGACCTAACCCAGGGCTTTACACATGCTAATCAAGTGCTCTATCCTAAGCTGTCCTCACAGATTTAATTGGAATGTTTTTGAATTTTAGTGTTGTTTGCACAGGTGGCTCAGGTTTAGGTATAACTAACTTTGTAAAGTGCCTTTATACTTTCTGTAAAGTGTCTTTATACTTTTCTCCTCCATTCTCTTCTGTTTATAAAGTGAACTAGCCCCATTCTTAAACAAATGCTGAACTACTGTATAACAACTCTGATTGGCTGACTAACACCCCCCCCCCCCCAAAGAAAAATGGAAGATCCAAGACATTCTTCCCTGTGGAATCCTAGGGTTAACTAAATCTAACAAACATAAATCTGGTGTTGCTCTTTGTAATTAAATACCTAACATGCAAAGCCCCTTCTCTTTCTTGGTAGAGTGCATATTTTGTTTGCTAACAAAATATATCCTATAGACCTTTCATATGAATGTTATCTAAACTATAGTGCAAGCTCTTTGAAGGTAAGAACATTGTTTCTATGACCTCTCTTAATTAACGTTAGTGAGGTGGGACCAAATAATGATTCATGTTTTGAAATTAGAATATATTTATTTGAAAGTTGCCAAATTTAGAGTCTATCCTGTGAGATATTCCATTTGTGTTGAGCTTGTGGCTTGGTAAGAATATGAAGTAGACAAGTGGAGTAGTTAAGAGCAGTTGTGGGCTGCCATGTGTGTACTGGGAACCAAACCCTGAAGGTCTGTAAGAACAGCGGTGCACTTTAGTTCAGGGCCATCTCTCCAGCCATCCTCTTTTAAATAGTTTGCTGTTATTTTTAATTATATGTATATGTGTGTGTCTGAGTGTGGGTTTGTATGCAGGACTATAGTGTCTATGGAGGCCAGAAGAGGGTATTGGACCCCCTGGACATGGAGTTACAGAGGGTTAATAATGAGACATTTCACATGTGTGCTGTGAACTAAACTTGTGTCCTCTGCAAAAACGTAAACTCTCTTAACTGCTAAGCTATTTCTCTAGCCCCTCATTTTTCCTTTTCTTTTTTGGGGTGAGGGGTAGCTCCAGACAGGGTTTCTCTGTGTGGCCCTGGCTGTCCTGGAACTCACTCTGTAGATCAGGCTGGTCTTAAACTTAAAGATCTGCCTACCACTGTTTCCCAAGTACTGGAATTAAAGTCATGCACTACTACTGCCTGGCCTCATATCTGGTTTTTATGTGATCCTGGAGATAGAATCCAGTGCCTCATGCATGCATGCATGCTGTATTTCCAGCTGCTCCTTTTTAAATTAATCATAAAATGTACTTCAAAGATGTTATAGTTTATGTGTATATTTATATTTTCAAATTTAACATGTGTAATTATCTTTAGGCCTTGCTTGAGAGGACTGGTTATACTTTGGATGTAACCACGGGACAGAGGAAGTATGGGGGCCCTCCACCAGACAGTGTGTACTCAGGGGTGCAACCTGGAATTGGGACAGAGGTAAGTGCTCTTATCCCTCTGTGGAAAAATCTTTCCAATCTATTAACTGTATAATCTAGCTTATGATGTGGGTAAAGTACTTGATTACTTTCAAAGTGTGGCTAGTATTATATTGGTAGTATCTATGTGTATTTGTGTCATTATTAGCAAGGATAACTGACCTTGGTATAGAAATCTTTTTTTCAAAATTTGTTTATTTTGTATATATGAGTATACTGTAGCTGTCTTCAGACACACCAGAAAAGGGCATCATATCCCATTACAGATGGTTATAAGCCACCTGGGAATTGAACTCAGGACCTTTGGAAGAGGTCAGTGCTCTTAACTGCTGAGTCATCTTTCAATCTCAGTATAGATATCTTCTTTTTTTTTTTTTTTGGTTTTTCGTGACAGGGTTTCTCTGTGTAGCCCTGGCTGTCACTTTGTAGACCAGGCTGGCCTCAAACTCAGAAATCTGCCTGCCTCTGCCTCCCGAGTGCTGGGATTAAAGGCGTGCACTACCACGCCCAGGAGAAGTCTTTTTTTTTTTTTTTTTTTTTTTTTTTTTTTGGTTTTTGAGACAAGGTTTCTCTGTATAGCCCTGGCTGTCCTGAAACTCACTTTGTAGACCAGGCTGGCCTTGAACTCAGAAATCCGCCTGCCTCTGCTGCCCGAGTGCTGGGATCAAAGGCATGCGCCACCACACCTGGCTTAAATTTTTTTGTGCTAGGGATTGAGCTTGGGGCCTCATTCACTCTGAGCATGTGTTCTGCCTCTATGCGATTCTCCTGACCTAAATCTTTTATTTGAAATGATATCTTAGTATTGACTTTAAGGCCTCCCTTCTGAGTGTTGGGGTTGTAGGCATGTGCTATTGGACTCAGCTCATATTTATTTTATTTTAAGACAAAGTCTTATATGTAGCCTTTCCTGGCCTAAACTACTTTATGTAGATCAGGCTTGCCTTGAACAATTGGTAATCCCGTATGCTTCTTGAATGCTGGGGTTGTACTGGGGTGAGGCATCATGTCTCAATCATTTTTGTTTTGTAATGTCAGTATTTTGCTTTCTTTCAACAGAAAATGCACTTAGAAATGAATGAGAAATATTCTGACTGGGAGGGAATCCTATGAGGAAAAGTGTAGATTTGAAGAGAGAGAGAGAGAGAGAGAGAGAGAGAGAGCGAGCGCGTGAGCACATTGGCTCATACGCAGAGTCAGAAAGTGAGTGGTTCTTAGGCTTTTGTAAAAGTTTCTCTCTGGATTTTTTTTTCCTTTTCCACACTGCATTCCTGGCGATCCTGGAACTCACTTTGTAGACCAGGCTGGCCTGGCCTGGAACTCAGAGATAGCACTTGCTCCTGTCTCCCAAATGCTAGGATAAAAGGAGTGCTCTACTACCATCTGACTTGCCTTTGTACTTTTGGGTTGTTGTTATTGTTGTTGTTGTTGTTTGAGACAGTTTATGTAGCTCAAGTTGTCCTAGAACTAGCTAACTTACAATTTTCCTGCTGGCACCACTGAGTGCTGAGATGCCAAGTTTACTCCACAGCAGTTTATGTAGTGCTAAGGATCCGACCCTGATTTCCTGTGTGCTAGGCTCCCACACCCTGCAACCCTAGTACCCCTCCCTCTCTCCCTAGTATTGTAGCACTCTTGGATCTTCAAATGGAGAACTAGGTGACAAAAAGTTAGTTATGCAGGGACTTTTTCTGATTGGATGTTTTCATTGTCTATATTTAGTGCCAGGAACACAGTGCACAGTATTTGATGAAAGAGTTTTTTAAAAACAAAAGAAAAGAAATTGTGGTCTTTTTGTAACAAATTTAACCTAGCTTGAGCTGTACAGGATCTCTTTTTTTTTTCTTTTTGAGATAGGATCTCCTTTGGAGTATGTGATAGAGGGTGTGTGTGAGTATGGGCATGTGGAGGGTGGAGTGAAGGCTTTTGTTCTTCCACTGTCTGTTCTGGGCACAGAAATGAGATTATCAGGATGTGTGACAAGTGTACTTTGCTGGGTCTCATAGACTAAGACTGACTTGAACTTGTTCTGTAGCCTCTCCCTCCCACGCTGAGGTTCCAGGCATTGTAGAAGTATCCTAAGCTGCGTAGTGGCAGTCAGGATGATGAGGGTAACTCCTCAGATAGTTGTGGTATCTGCTGCTTATTTGGGGAGTGTTACTGTGAGACTTGAGTTTTAGGTTGACTATTAGAGTTACAAGAAAAAAGTTTTTAAGGAGAGTGATGGTTTTAGACTATTATAAATTGTATGCTCGTTAAACTAAAACTTTTCAAATGATCAGGAGCAAAGATCATATTTTTTGTTTGTTTGTAAATGGATAAGCAAAGATGACTGTAGTAACCATTATTAAAAAAAGTGTGTGTATGTGTTTGATGTGTAGGTGTTTGTATGGAGATTAGAGGACAACTTTGTGGAGTTGGTTCTTTTTTTCCACCCTTACATGGGTTTGAGGTTTGAACTTAGGTCACCAGGCTTGTGTGGAAAGCATCTTTACTTGCTGAGCTATCTCACCAGTCCCAGTATCAACTTTAAGGTCTGTCTTCTCTTTGTATAGTAAGGTTGTTGCCTTTTGTTCTTTTGACCTTCATTTTCTTTTTTTTTTTTTAATTATTTATTATATGTAAGCACACTGTAGCTGTCTTCAGACACTCCAGAAGAGGGAATCAGATCTCGATACAGATGGTTGTGAGCCACCATGTGGTTGCTGGGATTTGAACTTAGGACCTTTGGAAGAGCAGTCGGGTGCTCTTACCCGCTGAGCCATCTCACCAGCCCTGACCTTCATTTTCATGTTACAATAATGCAAATATTCTACTTTTTAAATTATGTAACTTTATGTGTATAGGTGATTTATTTGCCTGCATGTGTGTCTTACCAGTTGTATGCCCGCTGCCTGCAAAGGTTAGAAGAGAACATTGGCTCCTCTGGATCTGGAGATATAGATGGTAGTGAACCTCCATGTGGGTACTGGGAATTGAACCTGGACCCTCTAGAACAATCAGTGCTCTTAACCTCTGAGCCATATCTCCAGCCCCATATTCTATTTTTTTTTTTTTTTTTTTTCGAGACAGGGTTTCTCTGTATAGCCCTGGCTGTCCTGGAACTCACTTTGTAGACCAGGCTGGCTCGAACTCAGAAATTTGCCTGCTTCTGCCTCCCGAGTGCTGGGATTAAAGGCTTGCGCCACCACGCCCGGCCCCATATTCTATTTCTTAATGCTTAATATCAAAAGAGATTCTAAGCATTTTCAGGTTTAGAAACATTAGAATCATCTACATATTATTAGTTTGTGATTGTTTTACAATCATAAAATGTGGGCCTGTAAGAGGACTCAGTGGGTTAAGGTACTTACATGCCATGCCTGGTGATCTGAGTTGGATCCCTGTGACACATGATGGAAGGAGAGAACCAACTACTGCAAGTTGTCTTCTGACACTAGCATGTGTGCCATGGTGCATATGCACATCCCCAGTATAAATGTAATAAAAGAATAAAATGTTACGTGATAATCAGAGGGTTAGATTGGGACTCTGAGCCATCCAGGTTCTTCATAGAAGCATGCAGCATCAGTGAATCCTAGGGTACAGATAAATAATATTTTGGCCTTATTTCTGCCGTCCGTCTCTAACAGATTCTTCTATCCTTCACTACTACTACTACTACTATTTTTTTTTTTTTAAGATTTATTTATTTTATGTGAGTACACTGTCGCTGTCTTCAGACACACCAGAAGAGGGCATCAGATCCCATTACAGATGGTTGTGAGCCACCATGTGGTTGCTGGGACTTGAACTCAGAACCTCTGGAAGAGCAGTCAGCACTCCCAACCACTGAGCCATCTCTCCAGCCCTATCCTTCACTTCTTAATAATTGTAATTACAGCCGGGCGTGGTGGCGCACGCCTTTAATCCCAGCACTCAGGAGGCAGAGGCAGGCAGATTTCTGAGTTCGAGGCCAGCCTGGTCTACAAAGTGAGTTCCAGGACAGCCAGGGCTACACAGAGAAACCCTGTCTCACACCCCCCCCCCCCAATTGTAATTTATGTATGCATGTGTCTAGTACACATGTGAAGATCATAGGACAACTTGTGGGAGTTGTTTCTCTCCTTCCACTGTGTAAATCCTGGGACTAGAATTCAGGTTGGGTTCTCCAGCAAGTGCATTTACCCACTGAGCTTCTCACTAGACTCTGCTCTTAATGTTTTTCTAATTAATTTTGAGACAAGGGCTTTCTGCATAGCCCCAGCTGTCCTAAAAGTCATCATCTAAACCATATTGGCCTGCCTCTACCTCTCAAGTGCTGCCATTAAAGGTGTGCACCACCAAGCCCAAGCCTATCCTTCAACTTTAATGGACTGTTTCTGTCATGATTTCTTCAAAATGGACATTTAAGCTTTATATGTGTGTATGTTTTTCATAGTGCTGAGGATCAGACCCAGGACCAAGACATGCCAAAGCAAGCATTTCCATGAGTCATATCCCCCTTGTTTATAAACTTTTAAAGTATAGAAGTGTGGTTCAGTTGGGGCTGGTGGCTCAGGTCTGTAATCTAAGCTACTTGGGAAGTAGAGATAGGAGAATCTCAACTTCAAGGCCTGTTTGGGCAGTTAGCAAAAACATATCTCAAAATAGACTGGGGTTGGAGGGTTTGGGGGAGGAGGGGCAGTAGGGATAGGGCTTGTGTGCTTGGTGTGTGATTTACACTTAGAGTCCCCACTCTTGAGGCAGGTGACTTCTGTGGCTTTTGAGGCCAGCTAGGCTATGTAGACCCTATATCTATCAATAATAAATAGTAAACAAATAAATGTAGGGAGGGATAAAACTCAGTGGTGGAATCCTTGTTTAATCTTTAGACTTTAGGTTCTGTCCTAGCACCACAAAAACAGAGAAATGTGGTCCACTTTCTTTGAACTGTTAGTATTCTTCTTCTAGTTTTAATATTGTTCTCTCTTTCTCTCTTTCTCTCTCTCTTTCTCGGAAAGATTTATTTACTTATTTTATGCATATGAGTACACTGTAGCTGTCTTCAGACACACCAGAAGAGGGCATCAGATTCCATTACAGATGGTTGTAAGCCAGCATGTGGTTGCTGGGAATTAAACTCAAGACCTCTGGAAGAGCAGTCAGTGTTCTTAACAGCTGAGCCATCTCTCTGGTCCCCAATATTGTTCATTTACTTGTTTGTTTGAAGCAAGGATCTTATGTATCTCAGGCTGTCTTCAAATTTGCTGTGTGACTGAGACTATATCACTTGTGGCTTAGAGTTCTTAGCATTAGAGTTTTTCTTCTTATAAACACATACAAGATGACTACATTAAAAATGGAATTATTTGTATATTTCTTGTTCTTAGGATAGATTCCTTGTTTGTTTGTTTGTTTTTAAGATTTATTTATTTAATGTATATGAGCATCCTGTTGCTGACACACCAGAAGAGGGCATTGTATCCAATTACAGATGGTTATGAGCCCCACCATGTGGTTACTGGGAATTGAACTCCAAATGACCTTTGGAAGAGCAGATAGTGCTCTTAACCACTGAGCCGTCTCTCTAGCCCCATATTCTTTTTTTTTTAAGGTATCCTGAAACACCTCCAAGTGGGCAGTGCAGTTTAAAAGCAGCTATGTATGCTGCTTTTACATTGAGATCAGAGGTTGATATTAGGTCTTTTCCTCAATTGCTTCCCACTACATATTTAAAAATCATATTGATTGATTTAATTTGTATGTGAGAGCAGTAGCATGAGTTCCCTGGATCTGGGGGTGCAAGCTGCTGTGAGCTTCTATTGTGGGGGCTGAAAACTGAACCTGGGTTCTTTGCAAGAGCACCAAATTCTTGAAACTGCTAAACCATCCGTCTAGGTCCTATTTTTTAAACTTTATCATTTGTGTGTATATGTGGCCATGGGGAGCACACATGAATGATATGGTTTGCATTTCAGTGTTCATGTCAGAAGACAATTCTATGGAGTTGGTTCTCACTTTCCATTTTTATGTGAATTTCAGAGATTGTCAGGCTGGTGCTGCAAGCATTTTTTACCTGTTGAATCATCTAGCTTTCCATTTTTTGAAACAGGTATCTCAGAGGGTAAAGTGCTTGAGGCCTGGAGTTAGAATCTCCAGCATCAGTGTAAGAGCTGGGCTTGGGCTTGATAGCATGTTTGTAATCAGTACAAGGTTGGGAGCAGAGACCAATAAGTTTCTGTAAGTCCAGGTTGGCCTTAAACTCACAGAAATCCATTTGCCACCTTGTGCTAGGATTCAAGGCATGCCCAGCACCTGTTTTCTCTTTGTATATGTACATTACTTGTGTATGGTTGTGTGCAGGGGCCCTAAGTACCTGGAGTTGCAGGCAGTTGGTTCTAGGAATTGACTTTGGGTTGTCTAACCACTGAGCCATTATTCTTCAGCAGAAATGCCCATCGTTCTTGTACATTTCTCATTCTCAGGATAACTACTGCTTTGCAGTTTGTTAATGAGTGTATACCTGTGGAAGTAACTTACAGAAAGAACGTCTTCTCTAAAGAATAGACTTT
>LR754159.1:18906-59003 GCA_902729485.2 Mus minutoides | reverse complement strand
AAAAAACCCAAATATTAGAGCAGGATGTGGTGGCACATGACTAATCTCAGTGAATATTTGGGAAGTCAGGTTGGGGTTAAGACTTCAAGGGCACCCTCAGCTATGCCATGAGTTCAGAGGCCAACCTGTGCTACATGAGTCTCTTAAATACAAGTCAGTCTCCTAAACAGGCAGTGCAGCAGGGATAGTTCTGAGGTGAAGTGCAGTAGCTGCTCTTCTGGAATTATTTTCTAGGACTGAGGTCAGACTGCTCACAACTTCTTCTAACTCTAGCTCCAGGGGATCTGATGCCATCTACTGGCCTGAAAGGCTCTTCCATTCATACATACTTATTAACCTACACAAAACAAACACAAAAACACATAATTAAAAAAAAAAAAAGAAACTAGGGAAGTTGCACAGTGATTAAGAGCACTTGCTGCTCTTGCAGAGGACCTGGATTCTGTTCCCAGCACTACACTAGGTGTCTCACAGCTGTGTGGAACTCCATTCCAGAGGAAGTCCTTCTGCACAGCTTTCTACACATACATAAATAAAAATAATTTTTAAAAGTTCATTTTTATTTCAAGTACATTAATGTTTTTCCTGCATGTATGTCTGTGTGAGAAATGTTGGAGCTTCTGAATTGGAATTACAGGTAGTTGTGAGCTATCATGTGAGTCTGGGAATTAAACTGTGGTCCTTCATCTCTCCAGCCCCAAATTAAAAAAAAAAAAAAGAAAGAAAGAAAGAAAAAAAAGATGGATGTTAATTTTAAACAGTGCGTAGGCTATTCTAACCTGATTATGCTGTACTTACAGTCTCCAGTTAGTGTTTTATGACTGCACTGGGAAACAAGTTTTGTTTGTTCTCACTAATATACACAGGGGATCTAGAGGTCATACACAGCCTAATTACTTTTTGGAGAGAGGATGGGTTTTTGCTGTCTTGCCCTGATTGCTCTTCAACTCTTGGACTCACATGATCCTCCTTCTACCTCTCCCTTCTGAGCACCTGGGAACACAGGTTGAAGTTTCTATGTCCACTATATTACTATGTATCTGGTTTGAAGCTAGATTATGTAGTGTAGGCAGGCCTTGAATTTACAGAGCCCTACTTGCCTCTTCCTCTGAATGCTGGGCATGGTACACCATGCTTGACCATTAATAGTTCTTTTTTTTTTAACTTTCTTATTTGTGGTGCTAGGGATTGAAGCCAGAGTCTTACTCATTCAAGGGAGACGGTCTACCCCTGAACTATATACCCAGTCCCAGTGATATCTGTCACATGTTTCAGAATGCTTTTGTTACTTTATTAGTTGTCTGTGGTTTATGTCATTGATCAGGGTTTAAAATTTTGATGTAGATGAGTTTTCACTAGAAAACTTAATGTAAAAGTTTACTGTTCCAGATTTTGTGGCTTGTAAATGTTTTATCAGAAGACTATATAGAGCTGGACCAAGTAGTGCACAACTGTAAACCGAGCGATTGCTCAGGAGGCAGAGGGAGGCACATCACTGAATTTGAGTCTGGCCTGGTCTACAAAGACATTTTCAGGACAACCAGGGATACATAGAAAATCCCTGTCTTGAACCCTTAATCCGCCCCCCTCCAATACTGATATTGGAGAAATTTGAAATTTTTGATGTAACTGCTAATTTTCTAATTTAATGTTATCTTATACTTAACCCTACTTTGTATTTTTTTTTTTTTTTGGTTTATAATTAAATACTATGACTTCCTTAAATGGTAAAAATTAATTTTCTTAATACCTTGGAATTAACTGTGCTAGCCAAGTATGGTGTGTTACTTAGGAAGGAGGGAGGCTGAAGGAGGAGGGTTAGCAAGAGGTTTTGAAAGGTTGCTTTTTTGAAGTTTACTTTTTAGATAATAAAGATTTTAATATTGAGAAAACTTAATTTTCTTACTAAATTACTGTTTTTATAAAAATGAGTATCATATTTCTATGAAGGTATGGATTAGCTTTTTCTTTATTCTTTCTTTTAACAATATCCCGCCGGGCGTGGTGGCGCACGCCTTTAATCCCAGCAGAGGCAGGCGGATTTCTGAGTTTGAGGCCAGCCTGGTCTACAAAGTGAGTTCCAGGACAGCCAGGGCTACACAGAGAAACCCTGTCTTGAAAAACTAAAAAAAAAAAAAAAACCCAAAAAATCCAATATCCCACTTTGTAGTCCTGGCTGCCCTGGTGCTTATAGACCAAGCTAGCCTGTAACTCAGAGATTGTGAGAAAAGGCAAATTATAAAATTTTAAAATTTGGGGGCTGGTGAGATGGCTCAGCGGGTTAGAGCACCCGACTGCTCTTCCGAAGGTGATGAGTTCAAATCCCAGCAACCACATGGTGGCTTACAACCACCCGTAACAAGATCTGACGCCCTTCTCTGGTGTGTCTGAAGTCAGCTATAGCGTACTTATGAAGAATAATATGAAATGAATCCTTGGACCGGAGAGACCAACCGGAGCAAGCGAGGCTGTCCGGAGCGAGCAGAGCCGAACGGGAACGGCTAGAGCAAGCTGGGAGCTAGCAGGGCCAGAGCAAGTGGGGCCGAACGGGGCGGCCGGGAGCGAGTGGGGCTGGCGGGAGCGAGCAGGGATCGAGCGGAGTGAGCGGGTTGACCAGAACAAGGGGAAAAAAAAAAAAAAACTCAATTCCCAACAACCACATTGAAGGCTCACAACCATCTGTACAGCTACAGAATACTCATATAAATAAATAAATAAATCTTTAAAAAAAAAAAAAAAAAAAAATTTTAAAATTTGAAGTTGTGAGTACAGTTTTGTGCAGCTACCAGTTTCTGTTTTATTTTTAGTATAGACCTTTTTGTTGATGGCCATAGGCTTTTTTATGCTTTTTTTTTTTTTTCCTCTGGAGACAGGGTTTCTTTGTGTAGCTCTGGTTGCCTCCCGAGTGCTGGGATTAAAGGCGTGCGCCACCACCGCCTGGCTTGTTTTTGTTTTGTTTTGTTTTGTTTTGTCTTTAGACAAGATCATACCCTATAATCTTGGCAGGGCTGGAACTACCTGTTTAGATGAGGCTGGCCTCGAAACACATTGAGATTTACCTGCCTCTGCCTCACAAGTGCCTGTGTAACCTCATCTGCCTGGCTTTATTAAAAGTTAGGGTTCATAGTTAATCCAAATGAACTGCCAAATTCAAATTGCCTGATTTACACAGTGAGTTCCAGTACAGCCAGGGCTATACAGAGAAACCATGTCTCAAAAACAGAGAGAAAGAATGAACACTCTACCTTAAGTATCTTATGCCTTTATCCCCTAACAAGAGACAGGAAGTCTGACTCTGGTTCTAAAATGAAGTACTTGTGTTGGATTCTAATAAGGAAGTTTTATTACAGGTCTTCGTAGGTAAAATCCCAAGAGACTTGTATGAAGATGAGTTGGTGCCCCTTTTTGAGAAGGCTGGTCCTATCTGGGATCTACGCCTCATGATGGATCCGCTCTCTGGTCAGAACAGAGGCTATGCATTTATCACCTTCTGTGGAAAGGAAGCTGCCCAGGAAGCAGTTAAACTGGTATGTGATAAGTATCTGCTGTCTAAGAACTTAACATTTTAAATATCTTTATATTGACTGATTTGGTATGTAACCTCCTTTTATTTTTTCTGATTATAATTCTAAGATAACAAGGTTGGTTAATACGATTTTATTTAGCATCAAACAAATTCAGTTTTTTCTTTTAATGTCACTTCTTGCTGTCAAGCTTTAGAATTGGTACTGAAGTATGACAGAGTCTGACATGGTTCTGCAGAGTGTAACTGGAAGACTGGGACGTTTCTAGGATTTGGTTTAAGAAATAGTGTGAGCTGGGCGTGGTGGCGCACGCCTTTAATCCTAGCACTTGGGAGGCAGAGGCAGGCGGATTTCTGAGTTCGAGGCCAGCCTGGTCTACGAAGTGAGTTCCAGGACAGCCAGGGATACACAGAGAAACCCTGTCTCGAAAAAAAAAAAAAAAAAAAAAAAGTGTGAATCTGTTTTATTTGTATCACAATCCAGCTGTGCAAGTTACCAACTTGTATTCTAACTCTCTTCTTTTCTGCTGTGTAACAGCTAGCCTTCCGTGGCTTTCCTTTTCTCAGAGAGCTTATTATGACCTTGTGTTTTTTAGAGCAGCAGTAAGTTCTGAGGATGGCCTGTATGCTTTCTGACTCTCTCGGTGTCATAAAGTGACAGTGTTATTGTTTTTGGCAGATTTTTGCCAGACATCTAAAGGCATATGCAGTGTGGTATGGCAGGCAGTTCTTGCCCTTTTTTTTAACACAGCTCTATCCACCAAATGTTCTTGTTTCATTAGTGAGTTTAAAGTAGTCCTTTACTAGCTTGGTCCAGGTTTTAATTTTTCTGATGGATTTTTTTCTCTTAAGACTTGTGTATTCAAAATTAAGGACATTTCAAGGATTTATTTTCTTGTTTTTGACATTGTATAGGTAACTAAAAATATTTATTTATTCATATATATAAGTGCTCTGTTCCTGTGTGTTCCTGTATGACAGAAGAGGGCATCAAGATGCCCAGATGGTTGTGAGCCACCATGTGGTTGCTGGGAATTGAACTCAGGACCTCCAGAAGAGCAGCCAGTGCTCTTAACCACTGAGCTATCTCACCAGTCCCATGGATAACTTTAAAAATATCACTTAGTAATAAACTAGTAGTAAGTAATGTTAAAACATAAAATAAAATTTATTAAAGAATTCATCACATTCTTTGTTGTCTTCATAAAGTTTTGAAAGTGTTCTGATACTTTATAGCTTTATTCAGAATTGTGGTTTGTATACAGTGTGAAACTCATAAGTTTCTTTGGCATTGATTAAAGGTTTTTTTTTTTTGGTTTTTTGAGACAGGGTTTCTCTGTATAAGCCTTGGCTGTCCTGGAACTCACTCTGTAGACCAGGCTGGCCTCGAACTCAGAAATCCGCCTGCCTCTGCCTCCCGAGTGCTGGGATTAAAGGCTTGCGCCACCACGCCCAGCCAATTGTTCCATTTTACATGTAATTATTTTGGCTATTGCTGATCTATATCTAATTTCATCCTCAAGGACTCATAGTAAACATTTTCAGGTATTCCTTCTGAAATTCTCTGGAAGGGAATGTAGATAAAATTGAAATAAGTCAGTGGTGATGGTGTATGCCTTTAGTTCTAGCACTTGGGAGGTAGAAAAATGCAGGTGGATTTCTGAGTTCGAGGACAGTCTGATCTACACCATGACTTCTAGGACAGCAAGGGCTATACAGAGAAACCATATCTCAAAAACAAAACAGAGAGGGAGAGAAAGGTGTGTTAAAATGAATAGCTTTGATCCCTCTTTTATATGGATGAACAGTAGAGGTTACAGAACTAAGATATAACTGGGGATTGTAACGAATTTAAAATCTACACTCATGTTTCATTCAGCAAGTGTGAGGGAGCATGGTGAGTGTTTGATCTTAAATTGTGGGGCTCTTTAGATTAATATTAGTTGTCCTCAGTCTGGGGTGGTTTGGGGGTCTCTGGTTTTTTTCTTCTTTGCAGTGTGACAGCTATGAGATTCGCCCTGGTAAACACTTGGGAGTGTGCATTTCTGTGGCAAACAACAGACTTTTTGTTGGATCCATTCCAAAGAATAAAACTAAAGAGAACATTCTGGAAGAGTTCAGTAAAGTCACAGGTAAAAAAAAAAAAAATGCATTTAGAAGTTGGTTTGTGGGAATCTGTTGCATTATTTATAAATATAAATGCTCTCCCAAAAGGAGATATATATAATAAACTTAAGAGTTCAAGTTTCCTATATCTCAGTTGCTTCTTTCTGCTTTAATAGTAGTTGGACTAAATAAATGTCTAAGTAGTCTCGATTTCATGGAATTTCCTTTTCACTTTGTCTTAATTGAATCTTGTTTTTTACTCTCTAGCCCTCAAGTGAAAGTTTTTTTCTCCAATAACTTTTTTTAAGATTCGGGAGAAAACAGTTCTCATTTCCGGTTAATCTGACTACATAACTTTATTTAAAGATTCTAATTGAATCCATGCAGTTGATTGAGAAGTATATTTTATACCACAGGTCCACATATTTAAATATATAACTGGGATGCATGCTTGTATTCTTAGCACTTGGAGGTTAGGAGTTTAAAAAAAGCTTAACTCAAGAGCAGTCTGGGATACATGAGATTCTGTCTCAAAAAGCAAAGCAGAAGACTATATGTATAATGTGAAAGAACTGAATAAGATTATACCTTGAATATTACAAATGACTCAACCTACTTTCCATTCACTTTCCCTTTTTATGTGGGTGTTGGGATTTGAACTTAGAATCTCCTGCTTTCACAGCCAGCACCCTTCCCACTGAACCATTTTCCTACAGCCTTCAGAGGCCTGACGTTTGCAGTGTAGACCAGGCTGGCCTTGAAGTTACAGAGACTTAGCTGCCTCCACCTCCAGAGTGCTGGAATTAAAGGAGTGTGCCATCACGCCTGACCTGCTCACTTTTTTATTTCTTTTAAAAAGATAGTTTTTGTTTGTTTTCAGTAAAGCTTAAGAACTTGGCTCTTACTGTGGTACAAACCGAAAATAGGAACAGTTTTTAGACATTGGCGTTCATTGTAATAAGGCTGTACTTCAATGTCCCTCACATCACCAAAGGATTTTACCTCCATAGTAGCTAAACTCAGAGTTGACAAGTCTGCTGCATCAAGGAATGAATTGTAGGCACAGTTATTAGGATACAGATTTCCTGCTCATGATCAAAGCTATTTGACTTGAGTGAGCATTTTACTTTTTAAATGCTGAGATTGGACAGGTGAGATGCTCAGCAGGCAGAGGTCTTCTTACCGCAGGCCTCAGGATCTGAGTTCAACTCCCGATTACAAAAATGAGAGAGAGCTCACTCATGAGAGTTCTTTGACTGGAACAGATGGATGTTGCCATAGGAATATCTGCTAATATGTACACTGGCATATTCTCTCTCTCTCTCTCTCTCTCTCTTTCTCTTTCTCTTTGTTTTTCTTTCTTCATGCACATGAATGAATGAGACAAAGAAAGGGAGGGAAAGAAATGGTGAGATTATGATTTGAAAACAGTTTTAAGATCATGACTTCCGGCCGACCCTGTTTGGCCCCGCCCGCCCGCTCGCTCCGGCCCGCTCGCTCCGGCCGTCCCCGTTGGGCTCTGCTCGCTCCGGACAGCCCACTATATTCTTTTATGTTTTGTCATCCAGTCTTACTGTCTTCTCCCTTTACTTGAAGCTATCATTTATTATTCTGGTTTTACTCTTTTTTTAACTTAAAGGTTGCCCCATATTAATTCTTCTTCTTCAGTCATAAGTTGATTTATTCTTAGTACTCTGATTCATTCATTCATTCATTCATTCATTCATCCATTCATTCATTTTTAGTTTTTCAAGACAGGGTTTCTCTGTGTAACCTCGTCTCTCCTAGAACTTGCTCTGTAGACCAGGCTGGCCTTGAAATCACAGAGATCCACCAGCCTCTGCCTCTCGAGTGCTAGGATTAAAGGTGTGCATCACCACAACCCGTGTACTATAAAATCTATATAGATGACTTATCTAAGGCCAAAATCAGTTCTATACTATCTAGGATAGATCCTGGATCTTTTCTTCAGAAATTTTATTCAGTCTGAAACCTTAATTTCCATTACCCATTTTGTCTTGGTTAAATTGCTCTACTGACTGTTCATACAGTAATTCTTTTCTGTTTCTGTCCTTCTACTTATCCCTCCCAAGCTCTTTCCAAAAGATTGACATATATCAAGTGTCCAAATCAAGAAGTAACTTAATACTAAAGTAACTGATAGAAAACTCATATTTGTTAAAAAAAAATTAAAAGTAGAATTATATGAGATGAAAAGTAGAATTATATGAGATGAACAGTAGAATTATATGAGCTATCATCAGGATTAGTAGTAGTAGCTTAGCGAGAACCATGGACCAGGGTAGATGGTAAAAAGTAAACGTGCTGGATTTGTACAGTAGAGATGATATAAAAGAATTACTGGGCTGGTGAGATGGCTCAGCAGGTAAGAGCACCCGACTGCTCTTCCGAAGGTGATAAGTTCAAATCCCAGCATCCACATGGTGGATCACAACCATCTGTAACGAGATCTGGCGCCCTCTTCTGGAGTGTCTGAAGACAGCTACAGTGTACTTACATATAATAAATAAAATAAATCTTTAAAAAAAAAAAGAATTACTATTTTCTGGCTTAAGGATTTAGCTGATAGATGACCTGTTTATTAGATAGGGAAGCCTAGGGAAAATATACTTTGGGTATAGTAGTGCTGTTTTGGGCATGTGAAATTAGTTTAGTCCAAGGCATTTTAAGTAGCTTATACACCTGAATCGCACAGAAATCTAGAAAAAGTTTTTTTTTTATAAGGATATAGGAAGTGCATACAGTGAGCTCACATGATTTAGAAATGACATGTAGAGGGACAAAAGACAAGGTCCGAGGACTAGACATGAATGGTTACTGAGGGACAAAGGACAAGGTACGAGGACTAGACATGAATGGTTACTGAGGGACAAAGGACAAGGTCCGAGGACTAGACATGAATGGTTACCAAGCATCCTTGCTCATCATAAAACTAGCTTTTGTGCTGGATATAAGAAAGGTGGGTTGTTTTGTTTTATTTCTGCTTTGTTTTTTTGCCTGTGACTAGTTGTTGAGAGTTAATTCTTTTGCATTTGTGTAAATAATTTGAATTTTGAGGTCCTGATAATGCCTTTACAGATTATGAGGTCATGTTTTATCAATAATTACAAAATTTCATAGTAGCTGGACCTACTTCAAGAACTCTAAGATTAACAGAACACATACTACTGTCCCAAACTGCATCAAATAATGCTGATGTGATGTTTATTGTTGTGAGGCTTCTTCAATAATTTTTTTTTTTTTTGCTCATTGGCAAGTGGATTTAGGCCTGCCTAATCACTAGACGTGTGGTGGATGCTTTTGGCTTATATATCTGGCTGTTGGTTTAACAGAGGGTTTGGTGGACGTTATTCTCTATCATCAACCCGATGACAAAAAGAAGAATCGGGGGTTCTGCTTCCTTGAATATGAGGACCACAAGTCAGCAGCACAAGCCAGACGCCGGCTGATGAGTGGAAAAGTCAAAGTGTGGGGAAATGTAGTTACAGTTGAGTGGGCCGACCCCGTGGAAGAGCCGGATCCAGAAGTCATGGCAAAGGTAAATACAAAATGGAGCTGTTCACTGGAATTGCTTAGAAAAGCAAAAGTTAGCTGATGCAACACTAACCCTGTAGCCTGTCTTAGCATCTGCTCAATTTCCCCCAGATCAAATGTGTCAAAAGAACTGAAATCTAATTTCTTCAAATAAGTGTTTTATACACACTGACCATTTATTTGATCTTAGGACCATAAAACATACAAAATGTTGGTAATTATTGGGGGGATGGTCTCCTCAGATTCACTAGGGACTTACTGTAGCCAAGGTTGGTTTCTTAGAATCCTCTTGCTCTAGACTCCAGACATGAACTAGCTCATGCGATTACTTTTATTACATGGCTTTGAATTACATTTTATTTGAATTTATAGTTAATTTATTTATTTATTTATTTATTTATTTATTTATTTATTTATTTCTCTTTTTTTTCAACTTTATTAGATATTTTCTTCATTTACATTTCAAGTGTTATCCAGAAAGTTCCCTATATTCTCCCCCCTCCCGGCCCTGCTCCCCTACCCACCCTCTCCCACCCCTTGGCCCTGGCGTTCCCCTGTATTGGGGCATATAAAGACTGCATAACCAAGGGGCCTCTCTTCCCATTAATGGCCAACTAGGCCATCCTCTTCTATATATGCAGCTAGAGACACGAGCCTAGTTAATTTATTTTAATATATCTAGTTTCTTTTACAGTAGTGTCCCTGTGAAAAAAAGAAAAAAGCTTGTCATGCTTGCTGATATTTGGTAGTGGCAAAATAGAGTTGAGATATCCTGCAGAGGGCAGGTCCTCAGTTTTCTCACTGTCCAGTTCTAAGACTTTCCTTTCAGTGGTTCCTGGGACTCTAGGGATTTACCTGCTTGCAGCAAGTTTGTGTAGTTCACTTATGGTTCTTTCCTCAGGGAGGCAACTTGATCAGTGCCCATAAATTAGTGTTTGGATCTTCATGACTGAAAGAGGCAAAATGCTCACTTTGACTAGTTTGGAGGATTCTGGTTTATATTAGTATGGTTGTGAGCCACCATGTGGTTGCTGGGATTTGAACTTAGGACCTTCAGAAGAGCAGTCGGTGCTCTTTTTTGTTTGTTTTTTCAAGACAGGATTTCTCTGTGTATCCCTGGCTGTCCTGGAACTCACTCTGTAGATCAGGCTGGCCTCAGAAATCCACCTGCCTCTGACTCCCGGGTGCTGGGATTAAAGGCGTGCGCCACCACGCCCAGCTCGCAGTCTGTGCACTTAACCACTGAGCCATCTCTCCAGCCTTAGAATGTTATCTTTGTATGTACAGACATTTTTGGGCTAAGCAGAGATGATTCATTGAAAAGAATTTGAGAGGCTCTCAGGAGTTATGCTTTCTGTTTTTCTGTCTCACATTCCTTGAATAGATGAGTGTCCAGGGAGGGGAGTAGGAATCTAAATAGTCCTACTTCTTTCTTTCCTTTTTTTCTTTTTAATTGCTTGATTTCAGTCTTCATTATTTGTTGCAGTACAGTGTGACTTTGTGCTAACTACTGGACCTTGGATGTCATGTATTTTATTTGGGCTGGATAAGTCTCTTTAGCTCACTACAGCTTTTAGTACCTGTAAGACAAAACATAGCCTCTGCTACTTTTTAAAAATAAAAGTTTAAAAAAAAATCTAAAACTTAAAAAGGAGTATTATATATTGGGAGCAGTACAATTCCCAGAAATTTCAAGATACAAGTAGTAATTTTGCTTGTTCAATCACTTTTCACTCATTCCTGCTGACCTTTCAAGTGGAAGTTCAAAATAAACCCTACTACCTCTACCTAGTAGTAACATCCCTGGCTATCCGGGAACTTATTTTGTAGACCAGGCTGGCTTCAAACTCAGAGATCTGCCTGTCTCTGTCTCCTGAGTGCTGGGACTAAAGGTGTGCATCACCACTCAGGACCTCTGGAAGAGCAGTCAGTGCTCTTAACTGCTGAGTCATCTCTCCAGCCCTAAATGTTCTTTTTTTGAATATTTTTTTTCCTTTTTTTTTTTTTGGTTTTTCGAGACAGGGTTTCTCTGTATAGCCCTGACTGTCCTGGAACTCACTCTGTAGACCAGGCTGGCCTTGAACTCAGAAATCTGCCTGCCTCTGCCTCCCAAGTGCTGGGATCAAAGGCGTGCGCCACCACGCCCAGCCTTTCTTTCTTTTTTTTTTTTTATTAGATATTTTCTTCATATAACTTTCACATGTTATCCCGAAAGTCCCCTAAACCCTCCCCTATCCCCCGCCCTGCTCCCCTACCCACCCACTCCCACATATTGGCCCTGGCATTCCCCTGTACTGGGGCATATAAGGTTTGTATGACCGAGGGGCCTCTTTGCCCAATGATGGCCAACTAGGCCATCTTCTTCTATATATGCAGCTAGAGACATAAGCTTTGGGGGAACTAGTTAGTTCATGTTATTCTTCCACCTATAGGGTTGAAGTCCCCTTCAGCTCCTTGGGTACTTTCTCTAGCTCCTTCCTGGGAACCCTGTGTTCCATCTAATAGCTGACTGTGAGCATCCACTTCTGTGTTTGCCAGGCACTGGTATAGCCTCCCACGAGACAGCTATATCAGGGCTCTTTCAGCACTATCTTGCTGGCGCATGCAATAGTGTCTATGTTTGGTGGCTGATTATGGGATGGACCCCCGGCTGCAGCAGTCACTGGTTGGTCCATCCTTTTGATTCAGCTCCACACTTGATCTCTGTAACTCCTTCAATGTGTGCTTTGTTCTTAATTCTAGGAAGGGGCGAAGTGTCCACATTTTGATCTTCATTCTTCTTGAGTTTCATGTGTGCTGTACAGTAACTCATTTTATAGATCAGACTAGCCTTAAACTCACAAATTCACGTACCCCTCTCAGCATCATGTTCCCCCCACTTTGCCCAAAATAAGTGCTAGGACTAAAGGTGTGTGCTACTATGCCTGGACTCAAATCTTTCTGAATCTTGTAGCTTTTTATCTGAGCAATAGTTTGTTTAGTAGGTATTTTTTTTCTTGAATAGTTTCTTAATTCAAGGATTAAAAATTACACAGAAAAGTATACACAATTTTACTTTCTACCCCTGCCATCATGTCTGCCATGACGCCTGTAAGGCACCCAGTTTTAGTGTTGTCTTAGACAAGTATAGGCAAATAAAAGTATGTTATTTTCCTTAATTCTTAGATAAGTGGCTATAGGTAGCCTTTTGTGTTTATTAATCTGTATTTACTTTATTCACCATTCTGTTTGATCAGCTTTGGGAAGATAACTATTATTGTGTATAACACTAAACCATCACATATGCTGCCAGTTAAATTGGCATGCTGGGAACTCATCTGGTGACTGTATTGTATCTCCCCTTCAGAGATGTGAAGCAGTGGGAAAGAAAGGCTCTCTGTCAGCTCTTAGAGCCCCACTGAGTTTGTGATTTCCACAGTGCACTCAGCTCTATATATGCATTGGATTATTTCTAATCTTCTATTCTAAGTATAGTAAACCTGTACCATGTGTGCTAATACAGGGCAGATACATTGTAGACAGACACTTAGGAGAGAATTTTAGTTCAAAGGGAAATGCAGTTATTAAGAAACTCCCATGCTTGCTCTCCTTCCCCCTCTCCAGGGTTTCTCTGTATACCCCTGGCTGACCTGGAACTCACTCTGTAGACCAGGCTGCCTTCGAACTGAGAAATCTGCCTGCCTCTGCCTCCCGAGTGCTGGGATTAAAGGCGTGCGCCACCACGCCTGGCCATGCTTTCTTTTATAGTAGGTGTGCTTTATACTTGACAAAATAGAATGTGACCAAACTTGTATTTTGCTCAGTGCTGTTAATAGTTTTTTTTTCTATTACTAAACTTGTATTTGAATGTTTAATATATGTTTAATACATGTATTTATTTATTTTTTGGGGGGGGGGAGGGGGTTTCGAGACAGGGTTTCTCTGTATAGCCCTGGCTGTCCTGGAACTCACTTTGTAGACCAGGCTGGCCTCAAACTCAGAAATCCACCTGCCTCTGCCTCCCAAGTGCTGGGATTAAAGGCGCGCGCCACCACACCCAGCTCATGTATTTCTTTATGAATCATGTAGCTATGAGTTTTGCGTATTTTTCTTATTTTCTGATGCTTCTCTAAGTTGTGAATTTTTTTCATACTTGTCACTTGTCTTCTGACTTTGTTTATGACAGCTTTGTCATATACCACTGCTCTTGTTAGGTAGTGCCATTCCTTCATTTGGGCTCTAAGTTCTAAGTCACAAGCTGCTTCAGTCACATCCATACTTTATTTATATTTATGAATTTAAAATTTTTAATTTTTTGAGATTATATCATTTCCCCTTCTCTCACACCAGTACTTTATAAACAGATCACCCTTGTTTTCCTTTAACATACGGCCCCACATTACTTTTTTACACTTTCAATCTGTTTGGAGTTTATCTTGGTGTATATTGTAGAAAATGGACCAACTTTCTTTATTTTTCCATTAATGTCACTCTTACTAAATGATTTAATTAAGCATTGTAGTTTGTTTGTCTTTCTTCCCAGCCCAAGTAAGTCTTTTCTTGTATAGTTTTTACATGACTATCCAGTTTTAGGAGTGAAAATAGATAAACTTGTTTTGGGAGTACTTTGTAGCCATGATACATTTGTGAATTAACAATAATAATTATATATTGTTGCCTGCCCCATAGGTTCTGTTCAGTGGTAACTGTTCTCTTGGGACAAAAGAGAAGAGCCAATAGTTTATATAAGTTGGTTATTTTTTTTAAAGCCATATAAATGTGGTAGCTAATGTGAGAATCATTTCTTCATGTTTCTCAGACTTCCTGTGACTACCCTTTGCTGGTTTATGAGTGCTAATTTTGTGGTTTTGCTCTTAGGTAAAAGTTTTATTTGTGAGAAACTTGGCAACTACGGTGACAGAAGAAATATTAGAAAAGTCATTTTCTGAGTTTGGAAAACTGGAGAGAGTGAAGAAGTTGAAAGATTACGCATTCGTTCATTTTGAAGACAGAGGAGCTGCTGTTAAGGTAGGAACTGTGGGTTTGTTTCTTTGCTGTTTGCTTTCAATCTTTTGATTTGAGCGTTTATTTCCCTGACTAGGTTGATGCTTTAAAGTAGAACTTAAAGAATTACTGACTGGTACAGGGTTTTGTTTGTTTGCTTTCTTATTTTTGTAGTACTGATAATCAAAACCTAGTACCACAAAGCAAACATATTAGACATTAGCTCTGTTTCTTGAGTTTTAGTATAGAGTTAATTACTTTGTTTTCTGCTGGTATGTTGTGGGAAATAGTTTTTAAAAAAACAAATGGCAAGTGTCCGGGCTAGGCAGGCTGCATGGCTCCAGCAGGGTATTCTCATCTCAGCAGATTCTCTGGCCTGCGGCTCCCAAGATTTCTCCACCCATCATGCTAATTTCCCTTGGTGGGCTGCTGCCACGCCAGCCCCATGCAGTGACTGCCCACCTTGTGGTTAGATATCACAATACCCAGTAACCTGGTAAAACTCTTGAAGCTTATAATTAACTAGTCAGACTTATATAGCAATAAATTCTCAATTCACAAGATGCCCACAAAATAATTTCAGAGCCAGTTGATAATGATACAAGCTGCCCACCTAGATTAGACAAGTAACCCCAATTATTCTTTCCCTACATGATATTATATCTACCTATGGCTATTTAAAGCCTTGTTGAATCTGAATCATCCTGTTCATCCTCCATATTGCTTCCTTCGTCTCCTGACTCCTCTGGCTCCTTCTCTGCAACTCTTAGCTCTGCCTCCCTTTTCTCTGTCCAATCCCAGGCCTCCTGCTGCACTAATATTTAAATTAATTGGACAAGGAAAATCCTGCTACACTGGTGTCTGTTGAAGTGTTGATTATAAAATTCATAGCTTAGGCCCAGCCGTGGTGCACACCTTTAATCCCAGCAGTTGGGAGGCAGAGGTAGGTGGATCTCTGAGTTTCTAGTCAGCCCAATGCATAGAATTCCAGTTCAACCCGAGAAAATCTGTCTTTAAACAAAACACTAGTTTTTGCTTTCTTGGTGGCGTTTTCTTTGCTCTGTTTTTAGTTTGGGTGCAGTAAGTCCTATGCTGGATATGATCAGAATTTAGTGTCCCGTTGAGTTTCACAGATAGCTATATTCAACTCATCTTTGCATTTCACAGCCTTTTTTTTTTCCCTTGGTTTTTCGAGACAGGGTTTCTCTCTATAGCCCTGGCTGTCCTGGAACTAACTTTGTAGACCAGGCTGGCTTCGAACTCAGAAATCCGCCTACCTCTTTCTCCCAAGTGCTGGGATTAAAGGTGTGTGCCATCACCACCCAGCATTTCACAGTCTTAAAACATCTGTGCAAAATTTAGATAATGAATATCACATCTTTATTGATATCTGAAAAGTTAGTTTTTGCATTTGTTTTGGCATTTTCCCCAGGTGTGGATTATTTCTAGAATTATTTGGAAAAAGGAGTTTGGCTAAATGAAACTTTTTTTTTTAAACCTTTAGATTTACATATTTATTTTATGTGTATGGGTGTTTTGCTTGTGTGCATATGTGCCACGTGTGTGCCTGGTGCCCTCATGAGGTCAGAAGATAGCATCAGATCCTTTGACATTGGCGTTAGGGATGGTGGTGAGCCTCCGTGTGAGTGCTGGGACCTGAGCCATCTTCCAGCTCCTCTTTTGCCTTCTAAAATAAAATGAGACGGCATTGCTTTTTGTTCTCAACAGTAATTTATGTATAAAACATAAGGTGAGGGAAACAGCTCTTTCTGCCTAGGCTGCTCTTATAAGTTAAAATAATTATAAAACGCTTACTAAGACACCATATGTTTATACTTTTTCAAGGTTTTTTGTTTTTTTTTAAAATTGTGTGTATAGGTGTTTTGCTTGTATGTCTGTCTGCATTATGTACATGCATGGTGCCCATGGAGACTAGAAGAGGGTGTCACATTTTTGGAACTGGGTGGTATAGATGGGTGCTGGGAATTGAGCCTGGAGTTCTCTGGAGAGCAGCATATGTCCTTAACTGTTGAGCCAGCTCTCTACTTCTCCATTTATACTAAGTTTTTTTGTTTTTTGTTTCTTTGGAGACAGTGTTTCTCTGTGTAGCCCTGGCTGTCCTGGAACTCACTTTGTAGACCAGGCTGGCCTCAAACTCAGAATCCACCCGCCTCTGCCTCCCGAGTACTGGGATTAAAGGCATGTGCCACCACGCCTGGCTTATACTAAGTTTTAAAATGCTGTTTCTTATACAATAAACTTAATTTTGTAATTTAGGCTATGGATGAAATGAATGGAAAAGAAATAGAAGGGGAAGAAATTGAAATTGTCTTAGCTAAGCCACCAGACAAGAAAAGGAAAGAGCGCCAAGCTGCTAGACAGGCCTCCAGAAGCACTGCGTGAGTTTATATTTTATTTGAATTAAGAGTACCTTGGTAACATCAGATTAATAAAGTCAGAATGAACCTTAAAGTAAACTGACTTGTTTCTTTTCTTCCTTCCCTCCATTTGTTAGGTATGAAGATTATTACTATCACCCTCCTCCCCGAATGCCACCTCCAATGAGAGGTCGAGGTCGTGGAGGGAGAGGTGGATATGGCTACCCTCCCGATTATTATGGTTATGAAGACTACTATGATGATTACTATGGTTATGATTATCACGACTATCGTGGAGGCTATGAAGATCCCTACTACGGCTATGATGATGGCTATGCAGTAAGAGGAAGAGGAGGAAGGGGGGGGCGAGGTGCTCCACCACCACCAAGGGGGCGGGGAGCACCACCTCCAAGAGGTAGAGCTGGCTATTCACAGAGGGGGGCACCTTTGGGACCACCAAGAGGCTCAAGGGGTGGCAGAGGGGGTCCTGCACAACAGCAGAGAGGTCGTGGTTCTCGTGGATCTCGGGGCAATCGAGGGGGCAATGTAGGAGGCAAGAGAAAGGCAGATGGGTACAACCAGCCTGATTCCAAACGTCGTCAGACCAACAACCAACAGAACTGGGGTTCCCAACCCATCGCTCAGCAGCCGCTTCAGCAAGGTGGTGACTATTCTGGTAACTATGGTTACAATAATGACAACCAAGAATTTTATCAGGATACTTATGGGCAACAGTGGAAATAGACAAGTGAGGGCTTGAAAACGATTCTGTCAAGATCCAATTGGCTCTAGATCTACATTCTTCAAACAAAATTGGCGTAACTGTTTCATCTTTAAGTAGCAGTTTGCTGCCATTTGTATTCAGCTGAAGAAGTCACTATTGTGTATATATACTCAAGGCTTCTTATTTTTCTTCTTTTCTAAATGCTCTTGGACATTATTGGGCTTGCAGAGTTCCCTTATTCTGGGGTTACAATGCTTTTATCGTTCCAAGCATCATCCTAGCTTCAGAACAAACTGTTAAATCATGATTTTGCAGAACCTTTGGTTTGGACAGTTCTGTTTTTTTGGATTTGGAATAGATTACATAGGAGTATGAAGTATGTTGTAAATAAAAGTACAAGCCAGTGCTTTGTCTTAGTAGTTTTAAGAAATTAAAGCAAACAGACTTAAGTTTCCTTGTATTGAAGATAACCTATGACTGTATGTTTTGCATTCCTAGAAGCAGGTTAACTGTGTTTTTAAATTGTTAAAACCACACCTTTTTGAAATCTGCCCTACAAAATTTGTTTGGCTTAAACGTCAAAGCCGTGACAATTTGTTCTTTGATGTGATTGTATTTCCAATTTCTTGTTCATGTAAGATTTCAATAAAACTCAAAAATCTATTCAAAACATTACCTATTTCAAATTCAATTGTGTCCTAAAACATTACTTTATTCATAATCCTTGAAGGAATACTGTTTTCAAAGTAGAACTGCCTATGTGAGTGATCAAATTCATGAAAAATTTCTCGTCTATTCCATCATGTATTGTGGATATTAGATTTGAGGATTATTCTAAATTCACATATTCCAAATACCATTTCATTGATTGGTGTTCTTTCATAATCTCTTCTAATTTTGAAATTTTATCCTTAAAAGAAAACAAACAGACTCCAATGTTTTTGAACAGGTATTGGATAATTTTTATTAAAGTAAAATGGAGCTGGGGAAGCACACTACAGTTTGTTTTGACCCACATTCTTTCAAATCAAGGATAATTTGTGACTGAAGACCTTATTTGCTGGATAAATAATTACAGATACATAGAAAACTTAGTGTTGTGATATCATTTGCACTGTGGACTAAAGTGATATTTAGTGTTCATGATCAGCACCCTATTTACTGGGCTAGGACTCTGATTCCCAGTGCTGTGTAAACTTGCTTTGGGAAGCAGTCATGCTTTAGAAGAGACTTTTAAATATCAAGTGGTTATGTCTCTGGCTTTCTGATAATACCTTTAATTTTTTTTTTACCATGTCTACTGACTTAAGTTTTGTTCCAATTTATTCTAATGACTTTGCTAAATGAAAAGAGCATGAGAATGTAAACTTTGATTTTGAATTTTTTTTCCCCATTTGGTGCTGGGAATTGAACCCAGGGCTGCACACGCTACCATGGAGTTGTATGACAAACCCTCTAAGATGTTTTCCATTATAAACATAAGCCACTGGGGGTAATTAAAATGGACTCCCTTGTTTTACACTCTGTTCCTGTTTGGTGTCTTTTGTGATCACAGTTTCAGGTTTCAGAATCATAAGCCATTCACTTCTTGTCCGCACAGTCAATCACGTTTCCAGTTTCATGACTTCATTTTGAGCTTTAACATTTGCTGATGAAAGCCAAATACCACATTTCTTTTTCAAAGTTTATTCATACAGTATTGTAGTTTAACAGGCTTTATTAAGTTTCATTCTATAGAAGTTGATAAAGGAATCATGTGGCTTGTTGTAGTTATGTTAGCATGGGTGTTAGTAAGGGTTAGATTATAGTTTTTTTTAAGTTTTTCTAATGCCCGTGTATAAAAATAAGGAGAGCAGATAGATACTCTTTTAACTGCTGTTTTTAAACTTAAAATAATTTGAAGCCTTGAGTGTAAATTAGACTTAAAGCATTAATTTTTTCTTGGAAAGAAAAACATAACTAAAAGTTTTATTTTTTTTTCCCACCTAAATACATGTTATGGGCTAGCAAGATTTCCCAGCAAGTGTTGTCAGACCTGTCTGAGCATGATCCCCAGACCCACACAATGGAAGGCGTCACAGTTGTAGCACACTTAGGGAAGTCAGAGGATATGTTTCACACATACATAATTAATCGATTAAAAACATTTAATTAGATGTTAGCCATAAAGAAAATTATGAAAGGAAATAGAAATGATTCTGAAAACTCAATTAATTGTGCTTCTGCCAATAACCCTAAAATACAAACTAGTAAAACCTCAAGTTCCATTTCAAAATCCTTTCATTGTATAGTCTATTTCAAGTTTTAAGTGGGCACTTCCTATTCTGTTCCTCTCACTAACTAAATATATATCTGCAGAGATTTCCTTTAATCTTTGCTTTATAAGTTTTTACTTAGTTAAAAGTCAGTGACCCTATATGAAATTTCCCTTTAGAGCTTTCCCTTTTTGATGTCATGTGAGTCATTGCTTGTAGTATTGAGAAAAAGATAACCCTGGCGCTCAGCTTCTCATAGACAGTGAATGAATGTCAATCAAGGAGAGGCGCATATTCACACTAGGGAGGACTTGTGTTTTAAGTGACTAGGCACAGATTAGGAGTTCTGAGGGACTTGACTTCCTAGTCTACCTTTCCATCTTTTTTTCTCCCCACCCAATCTAGTTGATGAGACTTTATTTATGAGCCTGTCAGATTAAATGAGTGTTGGGAAGTAATACCTATATTGAGGTAGATCTCTTTGTAGGTATCCTCCTGACATTAACAAGTATATTCCTTCCCCATAATGGAATGCAAATTTTTATTTGATCACTCATTTATAGCAGTTGTTTAAATGTGTATATTTATATGAAGGTATTCTAATTAAAAACAAAAAAGTTCTAATAAGTTGCCAGATTTCTAATTAAATTTGAGTTTTACCTGATCAAAAGATAAGGAAAATGAGTTTTGGTTTTAAAAGTTCCTTTAAAAAAAAAAGAAGAAGTAGAGCAGAATTGTTTTTCATTTTTCTTAGTTCTTAGGATTATGTGGCAGAAGAAAGCCCAGTGCTTTCTCCTAGTTAGGGATGATTTTTCTCATTGACTTTGGTATAGGATGTGAACCCTCTTACATAAATTCTGTATAGAAGAGAAAGGACATAAAATTCCACTCCTATCATAAAGCCTTATAAAATTATTCTTGAAACTCATTACATCATTTGCCTCCTGCTCATTTAAATATAATCATGCCTATGTTTTATTAATTGTGTATTATTTGTAAAATCAATCCCTTCCAGTAAATACTTGCTATAAGGCTAGTTCTTGTTTGTTGTAAAGATTTGTAAATTTGCTAAAAGTTTGCCTTTCAAAGACACTCTTACTGTCCTGAGCTGTTCTCAGGCAGTCAGTTGTGCTTACTGTCTCCACTATTCTGATGATCTGGAATTTCCTAAGTGAGCAGTGAAGAGAAAGCCTTATAGAAAGACTGCACTGGACATAGAAATGTGTTTGTTTCTCTGAAATGGAGCTTCTGTTAACTTAGGGGTAGAGTTCTGGTAGAGCCAGTGGATTCCATGACTAAATGCAAAGTCCAGAATAACAGATCCTCGAACCAAACATGTTTACTTCTGCATTACAAGTTTATAGATCAGGTTTTACTTTTGAAACCCAAACATGGAGCTTTAAAAATATTAACTCACTTAATATATTGGTCAATAATTTAATATTAATATTTAAAGTAGTTACTGGTACTATTTCTAGAAATATTTTTCTTTTTAAAATACATGTTTATATGTGTGTGTGTGTGTGTATATATATATATATATAAATATATTCATTACTGTTGTTATTACTTTGAGGTTACCAGAAGCTCTGGTTTTGCTTTGGTTTTGCTTTTTTATCATTTTCAGACGTTGTCCAGAAATCTACAAGTGTTCTTTTCCTGTTTTAACTCCTTCCTTTTATCACCTGACTATCAGGGAAGCGAGGTTGAGGCTGCCCTGCCCTGACATGTCATGATGTCGACTTGCTAGGTGGGGTTCGCTGGGGACCATAACCAGTGGAATTGTTGGTAAGAACTTTTTTTTTCTATTTCTTTTTCTTTCTGTTTTTCTGTGTTTTTTTTTTTTTTTTTTAATTTATTTACAAGAGGGACATTAGTTGTGGGAAAATGTTGCCCATATCTTGTAAGCAGGAGATTATGTTGGCTTTAAGGAAAAATAAGTGTTTAAGTAGAATTTGTATTATCATTAGGAACATATAATAAATACTTAACTCATTTTAAATTTAGTAGATCAGCTGGATATTAAGATATAAAATTTTCCAGTTACAATTTATCAAGCCAGATGCTTTACAATCTAGAATATCTGTTGAAGCAATAATGATATTTTATTTTACTGTGATTTTAATTAGTCTCTCTGGTATCATCTATTACATTTTTATGGGATATTAGTGTATAAGTATTTTAAGAGATTTATTGTACACTAATGTTTAATGGAAATGAGAAGGTATTGCCTAGACTGGAGGGTTTAAATAGTATATATATTTTTTAATTCTATAAAATTATAATATTGCAAAATTAAACTCGAGAATTTTGGCAGTTTAATAAAATAGCAGTATTGGTTTTAAAGATAAGTTTATATAGTAACTTAGGATCCAGAGGAAGTTTACGGGCTGAAGTCTTGAGACCCACCTAGAGCATGAATAGAAACATAAAGGTAGAGCTGAGGATGTGGATTAGTGAGAGCTCATATTTAACAATGTTTGAGGCACTAAGTTCAGTCCTCAGCACCCCCTACTAGGTAAAAATAAACCAACCTTAGAAACCTGTCATTGACACAATTAGTAAGTACTGCTAGAGTCAACAGTCTAGATTACTAGACATTGAAATTGTGAACTGCCTGAGGTGGTGCTTACCTGTAATCCCAGCACTGGGGGAGTATGAGGAAGGAGGAGTACGAGCCCCAGGCCAGCCGGGGTCACACAATGACAACTTGCCTCAAAAAAACCAAGGCTCAGGATGTAGTTCAGTGGTAGAGCAAGCGCTTGGCTAACATACGTAAGGCTCTAGATCAATCTCTAGTAGCACAAAAAAATTAAACAACTAAAACCAAAAATCCTCCCTCCCAGCTTATACTCAGGGCATATCATGATTATTAAGTATAAATTGAGGGAAACCAATTTAATAACTAGGCAAAAATAATTATAATTTGTAACACTGAATAAAAGTAATTGCAGGTGTTGATGTTTGAAGAACTGCCTCAGTATTCTTGTGGACCTTTGCCTTCTCTCGTGGCAGTGTCAGTATAGAATCTGGTAGGTATTACACATGTGCTAGTCAGCATTGGGACTAGAAATGTTTAGCTCGTGGTATCACAGTGAAATAATACAGAATAATTAGCTGGCAGTTTCAGAATTGAGTTAAAGTTTTTGTTCCTTTGTCCACATTTTATTATTCGTGCATCAATCCTAGAAAAAGTGAAGTGTAGACTTGGTTGCTTGCACTAAACAGCGTGCTTCTTGGGAATAAAGTTAATGCCATTAGGGACACTCAATTTTGATGAGTTTGTGTAAATTATGAGAAATAACAGTACAATTTATTAACCTTACGCATTTGCAACAAAAAACACTTGATGGGACCAGAAAGAAAATGGGCACTATGGAAGAACTCTTAAATTGCTCCAGTAAGGGGCTTCCAGTCCATATAGCAGTTATGTCAGGATCTCAGAACATTACTTACTGTGATTTTTCACAGGTAAAGATTCAGCTAAAGAGACTCTTCTTGCCCTCTAAAGAAAATAGGTAGAATTGTACTTTAAAGCACTGCAGTATTTCGAGTTATGTTCTCTAGCTATTTCTAGAATTGGACTGAAAAAGCCTACAAAACACTAAAAAACTTTCTGGTGTACATGCAGTACAGTAACACAAGATATATCCAAATTGGGACAGTTACATGACATGTCCATTTAATCATTTCAAGAAAAACCTGCTTTTGGTACAGTGTTCATGTACCATACCTGTATTGGAATATTTGTACGATGTTAATATTTTTAATAAAATTTAACATGTTCAAAATGTTGTGTTGGTGATTTGGGGTGGGGTGTGATTAATTCAGTTGTGCAAAACAGAGTCTTCAGCTCTGTAATTTAGGTTTTTACACTCAATTCCTCCCAAATTCAGTACTAACCTTTTTGAAAGAAGCTAGTTAAGGAGTAGCAAAGTAGTTTACTTCTACTGAATTCCTGTGTGGGGTTCTTCCCCAGGGGGTACTGAGACCCGGGCTCAGAGGTATCAGGCAGAAATGTTGACTCTGGCATTTTAGGCTCTAATAAAGTTTTTCTGAGGAAAATTTAACAACATTGGAAGTGACCTAGAGAAACTGAAGGGGCAAATGGAAGCACCCGTGTGATGTTGGCAGTAGGCTTTTTATTGCCTTGAGCAATAGCATGGTACCACAAAGAGGGGTGGTATTTGATGAAAACTGTGTTGAAGGGTTTGGGTCTGTGGTTGAAAAATACTGCCAGTGAACAGGAAGTTCCATGGAAGAGTTCTCTGCCTTCGCGTAAGTTTAGTGTCTGTTTAATATAGCTCCCATTCTCTTGCAGGTTGGTTTGATGTGGCCGGTCTCTTCTGTTATTTTCCTCAAGGGCATACTTAGATCCTCACCAGTGATTAAGGTGAAAGGAAGCTCTGCCGCTCACAATGGAGATTTACTTAAAGTCATACACTTACTCATCCATCTTTGTACTGTGCTACTAATACCCAAAAAAAAAAAAAAAAAAAAAAGGCTTAGGAGACGGTCATAGGGGTCAAATGACCAAAACAAGTTGAATAAGTAGCAAGAAGGTGTCTAGATACATTCCGACTTGTCTTGTGAATGAGGATTGCTGGTAAACTTAAGTTATGAGGTGAGAGTGATGGGCCTTCCCTTAGGTCACTGGTTTTCAGTTTACTGTTCTGGTTTTTTCCATTGTCCCCAGGTCATAAGATCACTCAGTGAAACAGGAAGGGTTGTTCTCAAAGCAGCAGTGTCTAAAGCTCTCGGAGAGACTGTCATAGCCAAGGTGGGGCAGAGGCCGGGGAGGGGCGGTATAAATACTGATCAGGCCCCACCCTGCTTAGCTCCAAGATCAGATGTGGGCCACATTTAGTCTGGGATGTCTCTAGGCTATCTTTACTGCTGTCTCAACCCTGAATTCATTTACTTTGTTTAAAGAAATTAGTTTAATGAATATTTTCCAGGGTAGTTGTGTCTATGTCTTTGAAGATACTGCTTTTCTAGAAATTTTAGAAAAATTAGGACCATATACAGGTATTTTCTTCAAGAAACCTTGTTTCTTTCAGTTATTTGTGACTCCCAGACAATGACCTAACTTTTTTTTTTTTTTTTTAAACTAAGAGTCTTCTTATGTGCCCATGTCTGCTGCCTCCCAAGTGCTGGGACTAAAAGCCACCATGCTTTGGGAACCATTAGGGTCTAGTTGTTAGTAGAGCAGAAATCTGTGAAAATAGTTTAGTAGCACTTACTCCTGTGTACAAAGCCTAGCGTTTAGTTTCCCACCGTGATGCTAATAAGTTAATTCATAAAATAGTACAGTTAGACTCATGGCTGAGGCTAGCTTGAGCAAAGTAGTCAGTTTATATAAAAATTATTTAAACTATGCAGCAGCATCTTTCAAAAATCATATAGAAACATCAGCCTAAAACTCAGCTTCACAGCTGTGGATGTGAGAGCTGTAGCACCGCGTGAGAAAGTCAGTCTGGCTGTCAGCTGTGCAGAGAGGAAAGCATTTCTTTGAATGGGAAGGAACTGCATTATTCCAGGTCTCAGATTCCACTGAAGCCTTGGCCACTGCCATGAGTTCTTGGGAGGTTAATTTTATGCTTGAGCCAGGAATCCTTTAAGTCTTACTTTTGGTTCCCTGGATTTTAAAATAGATTAAATAAAATATATATATACTTTAAAAGCTATTCTTAGTGTTTAAAATTTCGGGCTTAGAAGGAAGTGTGCCTTATAGTGATCAAATGGTACCAAACAAATCCTGTTACTGAACCTGATACGTATAATGGGATTTATTCATTTAGCTATTGTTAGAATAGCTCAGTTGGTTTGGTCAGAACTTAAATGTCTTTCCAGCAAATCATGGTTGAAGTAAGCCAGGCAGTGGTGGTGCACACTCCTTAATCTCAGCACCGAAGGAGGCAGAGGCAGGCAGATCTCTCTGAGCTGGAAGCCAGCCTTTTCTACAGAGTGAGTTCTAGGATAGCCAGGACTATGCAGAGAAACCCTGTCTCAAAAAACAAATAACAACAAAAACAGAAGAAAAACCCCTCAGATTTTGGTTGTTGTGTGTGTGTTTAGTTTTGATGTGCCTCCTGTTAGCCAGTAAAGTCCTGCTGGAGCAGTGTTCGGGAGGCAGCGGCAGGAGGATCAAAGGCTGAGGCTATACAGGGAGACTGTCCTTCAAATATAATCAATAGTAAATATTGTTGCTGAAACTCATTCTTATGTTGTGGAGAGTAATGTAGTTATGGTCATTCATTGTAACAATTTCTATTTGACTTCTCTAAATGAAAACGTGCCGAATGAGACCATTTTTTTGTAAATGTTGAAATGACGGCTCTGCTGTCTCCAGCTCCTTGAGGTTTACCATTTGGAAGCCAGTTCGCACAGTACATAAAGGCAATTTCCTAAAGTCCTTGGAAGGGATGCTGGGGATTGATGAGATGTTTGCAGATGTTCAGGTCACAGTTAACACTTAACAGTACTCCACAAGCTGACATGGATAGAAGCTCTCAGAGATGTTCAGATTCCCTCTTGTCTCTGAGTTCATTTCCCAGGCTAATGCTGCCCTTGTAGTTGATTCTCTTGTGTCGATCTGACTGGTTGGTGGAGCTTTGTTAAAAGTTGAGTTGACTGATTGATCAGCACCAAGATTATAGGTGAGGCCAAGGTCATGATTTTCTCACAGTTCTGGGACTCAACAAAAGAAGACCTTAGTAGAAAGCTAAGTAGAAAAGCCAAAGCTCTTTTGTTACTGGTTGGTGGTTTGGTTTATTCTTTAAGCTTCTCCCTGCCTGTCCTGTAATTCTATGAACCCAGAGATTAGCCTGCCTCCAGAGTGCTGGGACAAAAGGTGTGTACTACCATACCAGGCGGCAGCAGTGGCGGCTGCTACTTCTACTACTACTACTACTTCTACTGCTGCTCTTCCTCCTCTTCCTCCTCCTCCTCCTTCCTTAATCATCATCATCATCATTGAAATAGTCTCACTGTGTAGTCTTGGGTGTCCTGAACTCTTGTGTGCACATGCTGGCTTCAAAGTCACAAATATCAGACTGACTTCTGAGTGCTGGGATTAATGGCATTTACTACCACACCTGGCAATAACAAATCTTACACTGATTTGCCTAGATGGAGTTTTGAGATTTTAAACTATGGTAAAGGTTGAGGATTTGGTTGCACAAGCCCTGGTTTACCACCTAGCAACAGAAAACCCTGTGGTAAAAGACTGCACATGTCATTAGTGCTTGGAGTCCCAAGAAAATGGTAAGAAAATGAAGGGGATCAAGAAGATCATTTAAGAGGTTGTTCGAAAATCAAGCCATGGAGGCCAGGTCACTTTATGCTAGCTTAGGAGGGGGAGGTCAGAAAATAGCTTCAGGAGTTACTGAAGGTAAAACACACTTGAGACTCAGAAAGGGAATGTTGACTGATAACAATAGCAGTTCAGTTGGTTTGAGATTTGTCTTTGACCCTAAAGTGACAGGGTAAAGCTGAAGTGACAGGGTAGGTTTTATATAGAAGCACTCAGAGATGACAGGTAAGTAAACAGTATTTGTAGGTAGTGCAACCTAACGCTTGTTAGGGAGTGACACGGCTGGGATGGGAGCCTTAACTCCCAAAAGAAAACCTGCACTTTTATTTTAAAGCAGATGTAGCCAAGGCTGACTTTGAGCACTGGCATCCTGCCTCTGATTATTATAGGCACATGCCACACTATAGATGGTTTGTACAGCTTAAACATTAGATTGGAAATAGACATAAAATGAAGTAAATGATGAATTTTATATTGTGTTGCACTCTAATTTGAATTTAAAGTAGGCTGTAGGTAGTAGGGTTAAGTGGTAGAATATCATGTACAAGCCGTTGTGTTTATCCCAACACCAAAAAAAAAAGAGAGAAAGAAAAGAAAAGGTAAAATAGTTTTGTTCAAGGCTTGAGGATGAAAGTCTTTTTTTCCTCTTGTTTTATGTTGATAGTTGCATTTTCTTCTATATTTAATTTTAAAAGTTTTGATCAAAGTATCACATTTTGATGTGTAAGAAACTCAGTTTGGGGCTGGAAATGTAGCTCCGTGGTCCAGAGAGCTTTTCTTAAGGTACACAAAGCTTGAGCTGGAATGAGAAACCCAAGGAAAAACAGCACGATAAAAAGGAAGCTATTTTTAATCTAGGCAGACTTAATATTTGATTTGATAAAGAAAGCTTCTTTTTTAGAAACCTTATGTGTATAGAAGTTTTTTTGTTTGGTTTGGTTTGGTTTTGGTTTTTCGAGACAGGGTTTCTCTGTATAGTCCTGGCTGTCCTGGAACTCACTTTGTAGACCAGGCTGGCCTCGAACTCAGAAATCTGCCTGCCTCTGCCTCCCGTGCTGGGATTAAAGGCGTGCACCACCACGCCCGGCTTTAGATGTTTCGTGTGTGTGTGTGTGTGTGTGTGTGTGTGTGTGTGTGTGTGTGTGTGTGTGTGTGTGTGTGTGTGTGTGTGATTGAGTCAAGAATGTGATGAAAAGCTGGCTAAAGGGCTTATGTATTACACCTGTTCATGTGTGAATGTAAAAACACAAAGCTGAGCCTGCCTGAGCCTACTTCTAGTCTTAGCACCTGGGAGGCAGAGGCAGAGCAGAAGGGTCACTACAAATTCAGGGCCACCTTGGTCTGCACAGTGAGTTCCAGGTCAACCAGGAGTACATAGAGATGTTATCTCAAGGAAACAAAACAGTAAAATAGAATTAAATAACAAGCCAAAAAAGTTGAGCCCTGAATTAGTATGAAAGTACCTATTTATATATTCTTTAAAACATTCTAAGCCAAGCATGCTACAGATTCCTATAATCCAACACTCAGGAGAACAGAGTTGTGGACCAAAGTTTGAGGCCAGCTTCATACACAGTTGAAGGCTGGCTGATTTACACAGTAAGACTACGGAAACACATTTCAGCCAGGATTGGAGGTATATACCTTTAATCCCAGCATCCATTTGGAGGACAGCCAGGACTACACAGAGAAATCCTGCAGGGAGTGGGGCAGGGAGAAGAAAGAAAAACCATTTTCTCTAGTGTAGAAAGAATGGTAAGTGAAAAACCTAAAAGCACTGGCTTTAGATTAGTCAGGGTATTTTTGTTGTTGCTATTCTGTTTCATGAATATCTGAGTTAAACAGAGAATGATCACAGAAGTGGCTGGGGTCTGTGTGTGTGTGTGTGTGTGTGTGTGTGTGTGTGTGTACAACTGAACTATATCCCAGCCCTTGGATTAGGCCTTACTAGGGAGTCCATGAGTGGTCTTGAACTCAAGTATTCTCCGGCCTATGCTTCTTGGATAGTGCTAGGGATATCAATGAATCCAAGCCCACAAGGCTGCTTTGGGTTAGGGTAGAATACATGGCTGCTAGAGTTAGACAGTATACATGATATGAAATATGACATCAATAAAACATCCAAGCCAGACACTGATGGGTGGCACATGCCTTTAATTCCAACACTCAGGAGACAGAAGCAGGTGGATCTCTTGAGTTTAAGGCCAGCCTGGTCTACAGAATTGAGTTTTAGGACAGCCAGAGCTACACAAAGAAACTCTGGGAAAAACAAAGATAAATCTAATCTTTTTTGTTTTGTTTTTTGAGACAGGGTTTCTCTGTCTAGCCCTGGCTGTCCTGGAACTCACTCTAGACCAGGCTGGCCTCGAACTCAGAAATCCGCCTGCCTCTCTGCCTCCCGAGTGCTGGGATTAAAGGCGTGTGCCACCACGCCCAGCTAAATCTAATCTTTTTAAATGTCATCTCTGTCCTATACCCCACAGGGTCTTAGGGCTAGAGGAACTTGGTTAGTAATGTGTGAATGTGAACCCTTGGGTCAGAACTCGAGTACTTCATAAATTGGGCATTGTAATGCCTTTCTGTAGTTCTGGGGAGGCTGAGACAGAAGGAGCTCTTGCCTAGGAGACGTGAAGGTTGCAGGGGATGAAGTAGCAGCCTGCCTTAGGGAAGTGGAATATATTATTGTGCAGTTTGTGTTCTTATGTTCTTTCTATACAGATAACTTAAACTAACAAAATGAACATTGAAGGACATAGTGTGGAAGAAGGAACCCTGCCAGGAAACACATTGGAACAACTGCGTTTTATTCGGGTAGCACAAAGGACACAATGGCACTGGGATCCTTCAATCCAAGGACAGCATCTCTAGAGACCTTTGCTGTCCTTAGGCTGCAGATAGGATACAGTTCAAGAACGGTGTTTTATTAGTGGCTTTTGGTCATTGGAAAGAACCTGGAAGTGTTGAGTGGTAAGTGCTTGCCTAGGATATGGGGGGGGGGGGTTACAGGTTCAGTTCCCAGCAACACATACACAAATGATCATTGAAAAGAAGGCAAGTGTTGGAAGGGGAGATGCTCAGAATGTTCTCTGGCCTGACTTTCATTCTCATATAATGAACATCTTACAACTTACACGACCTTCATTATTACTTTTAAAGATGCATTTCATGTGCTAGGACTTGTGAGATTGCCATTTTCCCTGGGGCCAGGTTAGAAGACATTGCCTTTTAACAGCAGCAGCCATTCTGTCTTTGTGCTAATAAGGAGTATCTCTGAGTTTGCTTTTGTTCTTGACTTGGCCATGAGTTAGATCTGAATCAAAAGAACGTAAGAAGTGTAGGGCAAAATATGTCTGGATCTGGTATGTTTGTATTTGTAGACAGATCATTGGGCCTGTCTCAGTCAGGGACTTGAGTGTTGTGTTAGAACACTAGTGTTGTCAACAGCAACAACAGAAGGAGCCATGGTAGAGCAGGCCTTTGATCCTCCTGAGGAAGAGGCGGGTCTATGAGCTCAAGGCTAGCCAGGGCAACACAGTGAGGTTCTGTCTCAGAAAATAAAAAATAGTGTTGCTTATATTGAAATTAGTATTTTAAAGAAGCACACAAAAATTTGAAGTACAGTTAGATTATTGTAGCTAATGACAAACATGGCTGCTACCCTGAAAGCATAACTGCTGCATGGCTCCTAATTCCACAGTTCCTAAGAAGGCAGGAATGACGAGCCCAGAGGCATGTTACTCAGGAGAGGTTAGAGGCACTTTTGGGATAGTTGATATCCTTGGAATCTCTTATTACAAGGACCTCTACTTTTTCTTAGGTTTATAAACCTGGTATGAAAAGAACCAAAAATGATCTGTTTATCCAGGTTATCAAGATGTTTGTCTTTAACGAGGCACAAACTGTATCTGTCATTGGAGCCCCTCTGAACTGTAGGCTTCATGAGATGCCAGTGAAACTGAGTAAATGTTAGAGAAACTGGTCAGAGTAGAAACACCCAGAAATACACTGACAGTGCCGGTGAAATTGACCCTTTACACTCCCAGTGCTGGACTGAAGGGGAATTAAAGTACAGCCTGTGGGCTGGGGAGTGGAGCTTGGCTGTGAGTGCTCACCTGCATGTACCTCTGCATTTGACCTTTGGTACCTCATAAACTGGGCAGAGTGGCACTTGTCTGTAATCCCAGTGTTAGAAAATAGAGGCAGGAGATTGAGAAGTTCACAGTGGTCCTCTGCTTCATACCAAGTTCAAAGCCACCCTGGGGGATGCAAGACCCTGAATCAAGCAAAAATACTGTGGCAATTGCTCTTGCCTGTTGTGACAACAAAATTGACAAGCTGTGATGTAGGAGAAGTCTGACTGACTGCTCCCTGATGTCTGTCTCCACCCTGTAGCTAACGTGTTGTTTTTGCCTCCTTTCCAGATCCTGGGTGTAAGTCGTGCTCTCTGCTACACTGCTAAGCTCTGAGGGTGACTTTCATTTGAAAGTATCTCTATGTGTACACTCTGCCTTTGATGGGATTATTCTGCTGAACCTGCAACTAAGACTGAGCTCAATGACACAGCCTTTTCTCATGCTTCTACATCTGAAGTGCGACTCACTTCTCTGTAGGATTGAGCTCTGGTTGGTTTGTCTATAAAGTAAACAGTCAACACAAGCTTTACTGTTAGGACCCGCCATTAACAACTGTGGGGGCTGTGTCTGATCTTCAATTATGAATTTTTCTGCCATTAGATGATCTATTGAGTCCAATCTTGATTTTTTTTTTTTTTAAATCATCAGCTCGCTATCCTTCCTATTTAGTGAATACGTCATGATAGGTTAACACTTTCCAAATATCAGCCTGGAAATTGACCATATGATGAAAGACAGGCATTCTGGAGGTTTGGGGGGTTTATAAAGCCACATCTTGGCATGGGGTGCATTCTCAGTACTAATGTGCATTGTTTCTAGTCATTGTGTTATTATTAGTCAATATGCTTCCTGGTCCCTACAGTAGCATTATATGCTTTTTTATTTCTTTTTGCCTTTTTAGCTACTAAGCTAGGTAACAGTCATTGCAAAGTGCACATGTTTAAATGATCTCTCCTGAGGGTCACTGCTGAGCCACCCATGGAGTATGCCTTGAGAAGGAATGTGTCATTTGGAATCTAGGACTATCCAGGAAGGATGACTGCCTGGTCACATCATGGTCAGAACAATCAGACTCTTAATAGCATTCCCCTAAAAGCAAGTCTTGGGTTTCTTTTCATCTATTATCATTTTCATTCCCAAATGAGTGATGACATACTTCTGTCTTTTCTGGGCATCTCAGGGAGTTGAGCTGTCAAGTCAGTTTGGCCAACCTGCTTATGCGTTAACGAAAACAAATAGAATTTGTTTGCTAGCTACCCAAATTTTAAAAAGTTCTGTGATTTTTTTGTTGTTTTGTTTTGTTTTGTTTTGTTTTGTTTTGTTTTGTTTTGTTTTTCGAGACAGGGTTTCTCTGTGTAGCCCTGGCTGTCCTGGAACTCACTCTGTAGACCAGGCTGGCCTCAAACTCAGAAATCCGCCTGCCTCTGCCTTCCGAGTGCTGGGATTAAAGGCGTGTGCCACCGTGCCCAGCTCAGTTCTGGTTTTCAGTTTATGATTTTATAGTCTAAGGAGTTTCCTGGTCCCTTTCACATGCGTTTTTCAGTATTTTTCCTACTCTATGCTGACTTCATTTCATTGCTTGTTTTCTGTGACTCAGAAAGTGGTTGAGCAAGCTGGGCGCAGACAGAGGACCACACGTCTCGTCTCTGGGCTTGGGAGGCTAAGGCACAAGAGGCTCGAGGTTGAGGCCGGCCTAAGTTGAGCTACACATTGAGACCCTGTCTCAACATTTTAAAGAAGAAAAATCGGCTGAATATAGATAAACCTTTTAACTAGAAAGCCTACGCTAGTGATTATTAAATACAAACTCATTTTCTGTACATAATATTTTGCAAATTAGAAAAGCACTTAGAGTTGATTAGTGTGACTGGATCTTTTTATCAGAATTGTTTTCCCTTTACCTGTTCATTCAGCAAAATCATTAAGAGACTAAAACTAAATTCGTTTGTGTTTGGTCTTCATTGGACTCACGTCTTTCCTCACTGAACATTTCATTAAAATCATGTAGAAGCTGGCTGTGGTTGTTTGCACCCACATTACCAAACAAATGCTCAGCAGGAGGCTCCAAAGCAGCTTAGGCAACTTAGTGAGAACTCATCTCAGAAGGAATACAAGATTTTCAGCCTAAACTGGGGAGAGAGAACCAACTGGAGATGGGAAGGGGACTAGGGTGGGGTTTGGGGAAGGGATGAGAAATTATAATGACTGAAGATGCCATAATAAAACCCATTACTTGGTCCCCCAATCCAAGAAATTCAGAAAGAAGTAAGAAAATGTCTGCACATAGATTTTGAGCTTGTCAGCGAGTCTTGAATTAAAAAATGAATTACAACTTGTAATTCATGCCTCAGAGTGTGCCTCTTCCCAATTGAATTTGGAAGCTATGCCCCCGTGACTTAATTTTATGTCCTTCCCTGTTTACTGTGTCTGACCTTCAAGATTTCGTGACTGATGCTGAAGTGGAAGTCAGCCAGTGCAGACGTTTGGGGAAATGACATCTGAAGAATGCAAAGGGAAATAGGAATTCCTGTCAAGCGTTCCCATCCTGCCTTGTCCTGCCTGCCTTCCACTCAACAGGGAGAGGAAAAGACCCAGGCTCATGGAATTTTCCAGCTCAGCCTTACGGCTCTGTTTGCTGTTCTTAGGAGAGGTACTGAGAAGGTGAGTGAACAGTTTCTGAAGAAAAACTGCCCATGCATTAGAACTATAGTTCTACTTTTGTAAAGACAGTCAGCTCCCTTCTGGGCTCCCCAGCCCTGTGTTATTTTGAATGTGTTGCAGGACTGTGGAAAGTTTAGAGTAGTTGAGCCTGCAAGTATTCCATGTTAGCCAGGCATGATGGTACACAACTGTAGCTCCAGCCCTTGAGAAGCTTGGGAAAGAGGATGAAGAATTCAAGGAGAGGGGCTAGAGTTGACAGCTCAGCAGAAAAGAACACTTGTTGCAGAGAATCTGGGCTCAGTGCCCAGGGCCCACATGGCAGCTCACAGCCATCCATAACTCCGCTCCAGGGGATCCAGTGTTCTGACTTTGGAAGGCACCAAACAGGCTCATGGTGTGCAGACACACATGCGAGAAGAACTCTCATACACATAAACCTGGACTCTTTAAAGTTCAAGGAGAGCTGTGGCAATGCAGCAAGACCCAGCTGTCGTGAGTCTTACCTGTGTTAGTTCTGTCCTCTGTATATGTGCTTTTAAATTTTGTAGTGTCAGAGGGTCCACTAGGATTACATTTACATTTGATAGAAACAAATACATTGTGTGTTGGGGGGGAGTGGTTTCTATTAACATTCATTTATTTTATTAAAAAATTTTTTTAAATTACAAGAAATAAATTATTCCAGACTGACCACGTACCTGTGCAGTAGGCATCCTGCAGGCCTGGAAGGTAAACTAGTACAGGGGTCATGACCTTGAGGAACTCATTTTGATTCATAAAGTACAGAGATTTTAGTTTAAGGAATCAAAATCTGATTAAAAAGGGAGTGGCTAAATTTTTTACTAGCAATCTACCCTACATATGCTAACCTGACTACACATTCTAAATGGAAGGTCTAGCAAGGTGAGTTGTACACTTGTAATCCAGCACTCAAGAGGCTGAGTCAGGAGTGTCAAGAGCTTGAAGCCAGCCTTACACCATTTGTTAGTCTCCTACAATGGACACATGCACGCCTATGTGGGTTTGTTTGGGTAACATTTTCTAGATCCTTCTTGTTTCAGGGACTATAAGAGCCTTACATGTAATATTTCAAGACCAGCAGAGAAGCTAACAAAATTGGCCTGAGTATGTGTAACAGTGATGTAGGACCAATATTTGAACACAGGAAGGTTGGCTGCAGAACATGCACTCTTTATTTGGTTATGATAATACATGTGTAGTACCCCCAAAACATTCATGTTCATAATAAAAACTTGTATTCATTTAAAAGAAGAAAAGAAATGCCAGGTGTAACGGTACACCTTTCTATGCTCAGGAGACAGAGGCGGGTAGGTCACTGGATGTTCAAGACCAGCCTGGTCTTCATAGCAAGTTCCAAGCTATCCAGAGCTGCACAGTTAGGACTCAAAAACAAAAAAGGGAAGGAAGAGAAAATAGGAATGTCCAATTAGTGATGAAAATTAATTAATTAATGTAGCAGTAGCTTGGGGTTTTCAAAGTCAGAAATTCCTTTTCTGACTCTAAGCTGGTCTCTCTTAAGACATTCAGTTTGCCCAGACACAGACTTAAAAGATCTGGAACAAGGGGCCACTTTCTCTTTAGAATGTGGACTGGGGAGGGGGAGGAGTTTGTTTTTAACTGTTAAAACATGATAAACTGACTGCTGAGACTTTCCCTAGAATTCTTTTAGAAACAGAGTATTCTTTGTGCAGAAGAGAAGAAACACTCCTTGAGCTGCAGAGGTAGGTAAGTGCCTGTGCTGTACACAGCGCCTCTGTGCCTCTTCCCCTGCCATGTGTCACTCTGTAAACCTGGTGTTACTTTAATAAACTGTTGTCTGAACTTACTGGGTATTCGCCTCATTTCCTCCTGGATTCTAGTGCTTTGATGTGTCAACTGCTGCCCCTGCAGGACTGGGCTGTAAGCAGGAGTAACAGAAAGACAGACATAATTCATTGCAAGTTCTGCTCAGTACTAAAATTGCACAATTTTAATGAAAAAACAGAATTTGAGAATCAGTCTAAAAAGTGTTGGAGTGTGTAGTTTGACCAATTGTGACAGGAAAGGAGTGGCTCTACGTGCCCCTGTATAGTCCTTGCACTCTGGGGAGACAGGAAGAACCCTGGGCCATGCAATAAGATCCTGGAGTCAAAAACTGAAGGAGCTTTCTCTGCCGTAGGTAAGGCCTTGGGTTCAATCCCGGACCATTAAAATGAAGACCTCTGCCCTAGTAAAACTGACATTGGCCTGTGAAGAGTAAGATTCATTAGAGGAACAGTTTTGACCATAATTGTTTAGAGTACTACTTCCCAGACATTACATTATGGAAGCCACTCAAGCATCTTGTTAAATGCTAGTTTTTCAGTGGGTCTGCTCAGCTTGGGCACAGTGGCACGTGGGCTCCATAGCAAGGTCCTGTCTTAAATACAAAACAAAAAGTCTTACTGAGATAATAGCCTGTATGCATACAGCTCACTGACAGTGCCCGTTAGATGAACTTGAGCATGCATCGCTGTCGGCCCCGTCGCTGTCTACGTTTCAGATGCTTTCTTGCTGCACTCATGAAGTCCCAGGTTCAACCTTGTGGACTCCATCTTTTTCCTTTCTTCCCTCCCCCAGTCTCTGGCTTTACCTTCTGTCTGTCTTTTCAGTTGATCCATCCTAAACTTCTCATATGCATGACTGCATGTATTATGCTGACTTCTGCCATCTGGCTGCTTTCATTTAGTGTGTCTAGGGTTCATCCATGTTGTAGCATTTATCAAAGTTTGTTCATTTTTTATGGGTAACATGCCTTCAGTAGATGTGTATCGTGTATCTGTTTTGCATTTTTCAGTTGATAGACATTGGGTTGACAAATGAACAGTGTACTGGATATTGTGTAAGGTTTTCTGTGCCTATCTGTTCTTTTCCAATAGGACCATAACTAGGAATGGAATTGTTGGGTCTGATGGTAACTTCAAGGAATTGAAATTTTTGTGATTGGTGCTGGTACTGGAAATTGAACCTAGACCTGCCCTGCAAAACCTTTTTCTGCAAGTGGCTATGCTATTTCAGTCTGTGTTTTTAGCACCAGGAGATGCAGATTTCATGTCAGCCCCTGTAGAGAAAAGGAGCATGGATTTGAACTGAGATGAGCTGTTTACATCTGATGAACAGCCGGGAAGGAAAGGACTTGTGTTAGCTTTGGCTTTCACAACTGCCTCACATTCTAACTCTTTCTGTTCTGGGGGTTATTGTTCTAACTTAGCTTGGTCTGATATCTAGAGGAATTTCATTTTTAGTTGAAGAAGCTGTTCCAAGAATGCTCTTACAAGGCATTGTAGTCCACACCTTTAATTCTAGCACTTGGGAGGCAGAGGCAGTTGAATCTCTTGAGTTTGAGGCCAGCCAGGGCTACACACAGAGACTTGTCCTCTGTTGACCGACACATGTGCTTACACGCACATACACACCATATGTAGCAACTGTACACACATTATCCTTCACTGGCCTTGGCTTTCTAGGTTGCTGCTTGGCTTGCAATATACACATCTGTTCCTACCAAAGCACTTAGCATACTTGGACTTCATCTTCCATGAGCTGTACACATGTCTATCTTTTTGTAAAAGTCCAGCCTGGTTAACACATGTGTCACTGATGTATATAGCTCTCTTCCAGTCCCTAGTAATTATCTCTTTATATACTAGAAGGTCTCAGGGACCTAGGGCAGTGGGCTGATTTAGCCTAGCCTAGTTGGGCTGCATGAGTAAATCCTTTGCTACTTCACTATTTGTATGTGCTGCTTCAGGTCTCTGAACAAGTCCCCAGGATCCACACAGAAGCCCCTGTCACAGGTGCTGTGTTAAGTCTTGAATGTATGAAAAGGTACATGTCCTAATGAACAACCAAGTAGTTTCAAGAGTAATGTAGTAATGTAGTGCCGGGCGTGGTGGCGCACGCCTTTAATCCCAGCACTTGGGAGGCAGAGGCAGGTGGATTTCTGAGTTCGAGGCCAGCCTGGTCTACAGAGTGAGTTCCAGGACAGCCAGGGCTACACAGAGAAACCCTGTCTCAAAAAACAAAAAACAAAAAAACCCTTCAAAGCCCACCCCCATGGACACACTTCAATAAGTCCACACCTACTGATTCTTTTAATTCCTTAGTGCTGTTCCCTGTTGATTAAGCATTAAAATATAAAGTACCACATGTGTGTGTGTGTGTGTGTGTGTGTGTGTGTGTGTGTGTGTGTGTAGAGGTGAGTCAGAGAGACAGACTAGGTTTTGAGCCTAGGGGTGTTTTTATATGTTGTCTGCCACTAAGCTGCATCTTAGCCTTCAAGGAAGCATATCTCTCTTGAATGGCTTGACTTGGTGCTAGAAGTGAAAAGAGTAGGAAACAGGGATGCAAAGGTCACGCAGAGCCAGGTGGTGTACACCTGTAACCCTAGCACTCAGGAGGTAGAGGCAGGAACATTGGTTCAAACCCAGCCTTAGCTACATAGTAGCCTGACTCAAATGAGACCCTGTATCAGAAAATAAAGACATACATGTAAATTATGCTGGGTTTTTTTTTTTTAACTTTCCTGTACATCTAGTGATGGGTGCTGGAAAAATTCAGCAATTAGAGCACTGACTGACTGCTGCTCTTCTGGAAGTCCTGAGTTCAATTTTCAGCAGCCACATGGTAGCTCACAACAGTCTGTGATGGGATCTGATGCCCTCTATTGGTGTGTCTGATGTCTGAGTTTGAGGTCTACACAATTCCAGGACAACCATACTGCATTGCAAAACAAAACCAAATAAAGAATCCTAGGGATGTAGCAGTTTGCACTTACCTAGCACTGGGGAAGTCCTAGGTTCCATCCCAGCCCTTTATAATTGCCTGTGGTGGCTCATGCCTATAACCCTAGCCAGGAGGAAGATCCAAAATTCAATGTAGCTGGGTAGACAGTTCTGTTGGCAAAGTGCTTGCTGTGTAAGCCTAAGAACCTTAGTTTGGGTCCCCCAACACTGACATAAAAAGCTGAGCAGCAAGTAAGAGTCGTAGGTAGAGGCTCAGGAATTAAAAGTACACACTCCTCTTCCAGACAGGGGACCAGAATTTGATTCCCAGCACCCACCCATGTCAGGCAGTTTACAAGTGCTCTCAAAGGATTTAATACTTGTCTGTGAGAACATAATTTAAAAAAATAATAGTTTCAGGTTTCAGGCTGAAGACATAGCTTAGTGGTTAGGAGCTCTGGCTGTTCTTCGAGGGGACCTGGGCTCAATTCCCAGTGCCCACATGGTGGCTCACAACTGTCTAATGCCCTCTTCTGCTCTACAGGATCCTACATGAATATGGGGCACATGAGCTTACACAACTATACACATAACAATTAAACATATAATAAAGTCTTAAACTTTTTAAAAAATCTGAGCAATTTAAAAAGATGCCTGGAAGCTAGAGAGATGGCTCATTGGTTAAGAACACAAAGACCCACTATGGTAACTCAACACTGTAAATCCAGTTCCAGATCTGATACCTTCCTCTAGTGTGAGGATGCCAGGCATGAGCTTGGAACACACATAACATGCAGGCTAACACATAGAGTCTTAAAAGATAACTGCACATCTGTAATCTTAACATTGCCGTGATGAAGGAGGCTCTCTTGATCACTGGCCAGCCACTCTGGCCAAGTTTGGTGAGCTCCTGCCAGGTTCAGTGTGGAAAGAAATAGAGGAAGTAGCCAACCTCTGGCTTATACACGGGTACACACAGAAAATTCATATTCATACAACCCAGGTTGAAGATGGGGAACTGGAGAGAGCTGGCTCTGCAATAAAATCATCCTACTCTTCCAGGGAACTGAAGTTCTCAGCGGCTCACAACCTTCCATGATTGTAACTCCAGCAAAGTGGGTATGATAGGGATGTGATGCCCTCTCCTGGCATTGGTACCTACACACACGTGACATAAATTCACATACAAAAATGAAAAGACCTTTCAAAGTAACCCTTAGGCTACATAGCCAATTCATGGTGGCTAAGTAATGGTTTTCTGTTGGTGAGATGCTTGTTGAGTTCCAAAACCTGAGAGATCTTGTTTCAAAAACAAAAAAGTATGGCTTAACGAGTGATTCTGGCTTTGTCTCTCAGGTTTCAGTCATTTGAAGACCTGACTGGGTGGGAGGTGGCTCACTCATGCCTGGCAAGTAGTGTATAGTATGGTGGGAAACCCCAGATCTGGAACTTCTTAGGACAAATGTAGCCACCTTCCCTCTTGCACTGAAGAATCTGTCCAGTCTCCATCATCTCCACAAAATCCTGCTTGCGTAACAGGGCATCCCTGTTCATAAGGAGACCGAGAGGGGCTAGAGTGCCAGTCAACCGCTTTGAGCTCTGGGACTCACTTGGTAAGAAAAAAGAACTAAGTCCAGCAAGCTGTCCTCCTCCCCCACCTGTGTGCCACGGTCGGTGTGCTCCTCCCCCACCTGTGTGCCA
>LR754159.1:0-18806 GCA_902729485.2 Mus minutoides | reverse complement strand
TCCTCCCCCACCTGTGTGCCATGGTCGGTGTGCTCCTCCCCCACCTGTATGCCATGGTTGGTGTGCTCCTCCCAGGAGTCTATAAATATTACATGCAATAACAAACCGAATTAGAGCCAGACAGTGTGTGTGTGTTGGGGGTGGGAGGGAGGTGCATGCTCTTAATCCCAGCACTCTGGAATTAAAGGTAGGTGGGGCTCTTGATTTCAAGGCCAGGCTGGTCTATAGAGCAAGTTGCAGGATAGTCAATGCTACACAGAACCCCTGTCTAAAAAACTAAAACAAAACTGAATTTGAACAACTACTTCACAAGAAAAGCTTAATTTTACTGGGTAAATTTTAAAATACACCTAACAGCAAAGTGATGGCCCTCTTTAATTAAAGATTTATACCCAAGAAAAATTTGTCATAGGATACATAAGAATATTTATAGAAGCACTTGGGAAGCAGAGAGGTGAATCCTGAGTTTCAGGCCAATCAAAATTACATAGGCCCTCACTCAAAACAAAAACGAGGCAGAAGCAGGCGGATTTCTTAGTTCGAGGCCAACCTGGTGTACAAAGTGAGTTCCAGGACAGCCAGGGCTATACAGAGAAACCCTGTCTCAAAAAAAAAAAAAAAAAAAAAAAAAAACAGGGCTGGGGAGATGTGTTGGTGAATAGTGTTAGCCCGAGGAGCAGAAGACCAGTTCAGATCCCCAGAACCCACCTACAAAGCTGGGAGGGCTGGTGGCTCCTTTCACCCCTCCTGTAGTTCCAGCACTTGGTTAGGTAGAGATAAGTAATCCCTGAGGCAAGCCACTAGTGATCACATTAGTAGTCTAGTAATCCCTAGACTAGCCACATTCAGGGAGCTCTGGGTTCAGCAAGAGACCTTTTCTCAATGAAGTGGAGAGTGGTTGAGGAACACATCTGATGTCTTTGAACAACCTGCCTTACAGAGTGAGTTCCAGGACATAACAGGACTACACAGTACCCTGTCTTGAAAAAAACAAATGAGATAAAATGAGTTAATAGTAAATTTGACATTTGTAAGTTACAAATTGACATTTGTAAATGTCAAAAAGTAGAACCAGGTTTGCTTGTTGGATTTGACCCCTGCACCCATAGGTATAAGAAAGATAAAAGAGAGCTAACTCCACAAAGTTGTCCTCGGACCACTGCACATGCCATAGGACACACACACACACACACACACACACACACACCATAAATAGACACCAAATTCCAAAAGTAGAATGAACTATTCTTCACATAAAGTTAACCTGTGCTGCATACAACATGGTGTAAGTGTGTGTGCGCGCTCTTGTTTTTGTCAATTTGGAACAAATTTGAGTCACCTGGGAAGTGGGGGCACTCAGCTGAAGAATTGATCCATCAGATTAGCCTGTGGGTGAGCCTGTGGACATGTTTTGATTATTCATTTGGGATGGCCCAGCCTACAGTGGGCAGTACCACCCTGGGCAGGTATCTTGGCCTGTATAAAAAAGGAAAATGTGAGCTGGGCAAATGACTCAGAGGTTCAAAGCTCTTGTTGCTGAAGATTCAAGTTTGATTCCCAGCACTCCTAGGGCAGCTCACAGCTGCTCATACCTCCAGTTCCAGGGTAATTAACACCTGATCTCAGCAGACACCAATCATACACAAGATGCCCAGACGTACTTGCAAGCAAACTGCTCATACAAATATATATCTTTATAAAGGAAGAAAGTCAAGTGAGTAAGCGGTATTCCTCCATGGTGACTGCTTCAGTTCCTGCCCTGGCTTCCTTCCCTCAGTGTTGGATAACCTGCATGTATTAGCTTAAATAAACCCTTTCCTTGCCAAGTTGCTTTTGGTCATGATCTTTACCACAGCAACAGGAAAACTAGGACAGTGTGTGTTCCCAGAGATAAATCCAGCACTTCATGGATGCCATGCAAGCACTGCCATGCCATTCACCCGCCATTTGCTTCTAATGTCTGAACTGACTACAGTCATTTCAGATATATGAAGGTAGGTGCCTTAGGGTTTCCTTGCTGTGAAGAGACACCGTGACCAAGGCAACTTTTATAAAGGACAACATTGGGCTGGCTTACAGTTCAGAGGTTCAGTCTATTATCCTCACAGTGGGAAGCATGGCAGCATGCAGGCAGCCACGGTACCAAAAGAGCTGAGAGTTCTACATCTTGATCCAAAGGCAGCAGCAGGACTATCTTCTGCAGGCAGCTAGGAGGATCTCTTACACACTGAATGTAGCCTGAGCTTAGGACCTCAAAGCCCAACTCCACAGTGACACCCTTCCTCTAACAAGAACTCCTCTTAATAGTGCCACTTCTCATGGGCCAAGCAAATCCAAACCACCACGGGTGGGTAATGTCAGTGTGCTTGGGGTCCCAACACTAGGTGACCGACAAAGGTTACAGTATGATTCCACACATGCCGCAAAGCTATAAACCAAAGCCAGGAAGGCAGACTGGCCAAAGGGTATGGCATGAAAAGAGCACCTTCTTGCCTTTTGTCAGCATGGTGATTCTGTAAATATTCTCTATGACTCGTTAGTTTATATGTTTCATACAAATCATTGGCATTACATTTTTATAACGTTTAAAAATGAGCCCTAAGACAACCTATGATGCAGCTCAAAGGTAGCACCTGCCTAGCATCCCCAAGGTCTTGGGTTCAGTCTCCAGCATCACAAAGGAAAACCAAACTCTAGCCTCATAGTTACATTTTTGTCAAAAATTATTAACCTCACTGTCTCAGTAAAATGACTGGCACCCTTGCAGCATGGTGGAGGGTGACCTATCACAGTGCCACAGTAGCTTATATATATTACAACATATATAAGCTACGTGAGCACATATGGCTATATAAGATGTTATAGCAGCACCTTTGCATATATAGTCACACACTAAGATCCAATGCTTGCATCATCCCTTGAAAACTGCAGCTCTTGTTTTTCCATTTTATAGATGAGATAAAGCCTAGGAAGGTTGAATCAGGAAACAAGCCTATTATTTCATAATGGCCAACATGCTGAAACTCTGTGGGATTATACACACTTCCAGTAACCTATTGAATCCAGATGTGTGTGTAGTTTTGATCAGTTTCACTTGCCAGCTCAGTCTACCTTCAGCTTCTAAGACAAGCTCTGTGCTTTCCCTCTGAAACAAGCGTTGCTTTACTGCTGGAAGCAGCTGCGGCTGAGTCCTCCCTCCCTGGGTTAGGAAGGGAACAGTCAGGGTCACAGCTCAAAGGTAGCACGAGCCTAGCATCCCAGTGGTCTGGGCCACTGATCTCACAGATAGGTGTGGCAGAGGACAACAGCACAGAGAGGAGGAAGCAGATGACATTTAAGATTGGCACGACTCACAAAGCAAGTTTCAAGATGGCCAAGGCTACATAGAAAAACCCTACCCTAAACACACACACACACACACACACACACACACACACAATTTAAAAAGGGGGTGGCAAGACTCAAAGGGGAAGTATTTCTGTGAGCCACCTACGTAATAAGCTTGCAGCAGACACCAGAACTAGGCTTTCAATTAAGATAGTGGCTCTCTACCTTCCCATTGCCCTTAATACAGTTCCTCATGCTGTGACCCCCAACCACAAACTGATTTCTGTTGCTACTTCATAACTCATTTTGCTACGGTTATGAATTGCAGTATAAATGTCAGTGATTTCTAGTGGTCTTAGGTGACCTCTATGAAAGGCTTATTCTGCCCCAAAGAGGTAACGGTCCACGGGTTGAGAACCACTGGCTTAAGGCCTTGGTCCTCCCTTTACTTTTCGTGAGAACTGTGAAAACTGGAGAGCCCTCCAGCCTCTAAGAGGCATTGTTCTGCACAGGAAGATTTCCCTTTAAATGACCAAGCTGACTGAGTCATCTTAACTATTAGACGGTGGGGCAGGGGCTTGAGTATAATGTTTGCGTAGCACACAGAAGACTCTGAATTTAATCCCCACTACTGCAATAACTAACTAAATAACTAAATAAATTAGCTCCATGAAGACATTATTCAGAACTAGAGCAGTAGCACTCAGATTGCCTGTCGCCACAAATGCCAGGGAGCAGGAGCCGAGTCTTTAGATTGCCCTCTACTCGGAGAGAGCCAGTGATTGCAGCCAGCCACATACGTGAATCTTGTGACGGTTGAGACTCAGTATCATCTCTGTCACAGTCTGTCATTGTCTGGACTCTGGGGCTCAGTGTTTCCTGAAATACTGAGGCTAGTTTGGGTCTGCTAGCATTGATCCTGCACTTCAGCTGCTCACAGGAAGGAGGAGAGTGAATGAAGAACACACACATCATGGAAACTCCATGTGCTAAGCTAATTAACACACACGCACACACACCCCTTTCTACAATATGGGATAGGAAAGTGCCCTTTTCCATCCTCTATTGCTTACTGATTGGAAGGCAGTGTGTCTCTGGGTCTTTTGGATAATTAATGTTAATGTTTCTGTCAGAATAGGTGTTCCAAACTAATACTAGGGGCTAGCCGTGTAGCCTAGTAGTAGAGTGCCTGCCTAGCATGGACGAGGTCCTAGCACCAACACACACACCCCTCGTACAAATCTCTGGTATTGGGGGTGGGGCATAAAGCAGTATCATAATTCTGGATTTCCAGACCTTAACTCTATAGTATGATAGATTTTCCTTACAAATATTTGTTGGACAACTAGAAACACCGAGGAAAAATAAAAAGGGCTAAAAGATAACATTCTTTAAAAAAGAGACACAAATCTGATAGGAAAGACAAGTTAGACTGTTCCCTATCGTGGCCACAAGGAGGCGCTACATACAAGGATTACAGGTTTCTAGAACAGAGTTAGAGCCACCTGTTCCTGTCACAGAAAATAGCTGTCTTCACGTTTCAGAGACTTCTCTGAAGTCTCACCTCCACCTTGATGTTCACCATTTTGAACTCTTGACAGAATGAACATGAAGCCTGAAACATTCCACCTATACATTACGAGCTGTGGGACTTAACACTTTAAAAAACTGCCTCCTGGGCTGTGGTTTAGTTGGTACAGGGACTGCATAGCATTCGTAAGGCCATGGGTTCAATCACTAGCCTGTCTTAAGTCGTTCATGATGATACACACCTGTAATTCCAGAATTCAGGAGCTAGAGGCAAGGGGATCAGAAGGTCAAGGGGAACTTAATTACTTGCGGAAATTGAATGCCAGCCTGGGCTACAAGAGACCCTGTCACAAAAAGAAAGGAAGGAAGAAAGAAAGAGAGAGGGAGCCGGGCGGTGGTGGTGCACACCTTTAATCCCAGCACTCGAGAGGCAGAGGCAGGCAGATTTCTGAGTTCGAGGCCAGCCTGGTCTACAAAGTGAGTTCCAGGACAGCCAGGACTGCACAGAGAAACCCTGTCTCAAAACAAAACAAAACAAAAAAAGAGAGAGAGAGGGAGATGGAGAGAGAGAGGAAGGGAGGGAGGGAGGAAGGACGGAAGGAAGGAAGGATGGAAGGACAAAAGCGAACCCTTCTTTCTTGGATAGGCTCAGTGGTAGAATCCTTGCCTGTCATGTACCAGAACCTGACTATAACCTAGCACACAAAAACAGCAATTTACAGGTTTATATCTATTTTGGAAATGTTGAGTTTCTGCTAAAAGTCAGGGGTTTGTTGTTGTTGTTTGTTTGTTTGTTTGTTTCTGAAACAGAGTTTCTCTGTGTAGACTTGGCTAAACTAAAATTAACTCTGTAGACCAGGCTGGTCTCAAACTCAAGAAATCCACCTGCCTCTGCCTCTCAAGTGCTGGGATTAAAGCCATGTGCTGCCACCACCCGGCTAAAAGTCACTTTTAAATTCTACTCTGGTCTATGAATGTTTATTTTACATAAATGACACAAAAATAATCTTTAAACACCAAGCAATGTTAGTAATGGGGTATTTTTTAAAAGTTTCCTAGTTCTTGTTAAAAGCAAGATATGTTTCAATAATTTAAGTCCAATTCAATCAAAAGAGATGCTTTCTGAGGCTGGAGACTTGGCTCAGTGGTTAAGAGCACTGACTGCTCTTCCGAAGGTCTTGAGTTCAAATCCTAGAAACCACATGGTGGCTCACAACCATCCATATCAAGATCTGACATCCTTATTCTGGAGTGTCTGAAGACAGCTACAGTGTACTTACATAGAATAAATACATTTAAAAAAAAAAAGCACTGACTACTCTTCCAGGGGTTCTGAGTTCAATTCCTAGTAACAGCATGGTGGTTCACAACCATCTGTAATGGAATCTGATGCCCTCTTCTGGTGTGTCTGAAAACAGCTACAGTATTCTCATACACATAAAATAATAAATAAATCTTAATAATAATTTTTTTTAGATTTATTTTATTTTATTATATGTAAGTACACTGTAGCTGTCCTCAGACACTCCAGAAGAGGGAGCCAGAGCTCGTTACGATGATTGTGAGCCACCATGTGGTTGCTGGGATTTGAACTTATCACCTTCGGAAGAGCAGTCGGGTGCTCTTACCCGCTGAGCCATCTCACCAGCCCCTAATAATAAGTCTTTTAAAAAATACTTTCCATTATTTTTTCTGAAAGTTTTGGACCAGTGTTCCTAAAGACTTTCAGTTTTCTCAGTGATACTGTCTAGTTCTTAAGAAATCCCCTTTTTTCAATCACACTTGAGTTTATGCTAGTATGGCAACTTACTGGAGGACCATTAATAGACTCAGGATTGATTCTATAAAAATTTTGGACAATGGGCTGGAGGGATGGCTCCTCAGAAGAATTCTTCCAGAGGACCTGGGTTCAATTCCCAGCACCCATATTGCAGCTCACAACTGTCTGTAACTCCAGTTCCAGGGGATCTGATACCCTCTCACAGACATATAAGCAGGCAAAACATCATAAGATAAATAAATCATTAAAAGTATTTGGACAGCTGGGCAGTGGTGGCATGTGCCTTTAATCCCAGCACTTGGGAGGCAGAGGCAGGCGGATTTCTGAGTTCAAGGCCAGCCTGGTCTACAAAGTGAGTTCCAGGACAGCCAGGGCTATACAGAGAAACCCTGTCTCGAAAAAACCAAAAAAAAAAAAAAAAAAAAAAAGTATTTGGACAATGACATTAGAAATGTGTTGTAGCACGGGGGCTGGTGAGATGGCTCAGCAGGTTAGAGCACCCGACTGCTCTTCCGAAAGTGATGAGTTCAAATCCCAGCAACCACATGGTGGCTTACAACCACCTGTAATGAGATCTGACGCCCTCCTCTGGTGCGTCTGAAGTCAGCTATAGTGTACTTATGTATAATAATAAATGAATCCTTGGACCAGAGAGAGCGGGGCCAACTGGAGCGAGCGGGGCTGGCCGGGACCGGCGCGAGTGGGGTAGACCAGAGCGAGTAGGGTTGACCGGACCGAGGGAAAAAAAAAAAAGAAATGTGTAGCGCTTCCTTTGGTGTGAAGGAACGTGTTGAGGTTCTGGGATGGTTCTCCTAAAGAGAGTATCAACCATCTAAGCTCTGCCCCCTGACCTGGCTAGATGCATCAATTTCACTTGACTGTTCTGGTGTATAATACATCAGCAAGAAAGTTGCTTTTCTGTGACCCCCCCCCCAATCTGGCAAATTATGATAACAAAGACAGGCTTGGGGAACCCTGCATTTGTAGCCAGTCCAGAAAAACCTAGAACTGACATTTGACATTGGACAGACTTGTGAGACTGAACCCTCATACTGTTGGGTCTGTGTATCTTTAATTTTTTTTTCGATGTCTATTTTCCCTTGTAGCCCACCACCCACCAGAGGTAGTGGAAAAGAAAGGATATGGGGGAAGCGAACCTGTTTAGAAATGTTTCTTTGGAGCAAGTTTCATCTGCACTGTCAGGAAATCGGCAGTTCAGTTCACAGGTTAGCAGGCAGCGGCAGCTCGATCTACTCGCAAACAGTTTATGGATATATGAGCAGTCCAACTCAGTAGTGTTGGGATAGCAGCAGAGATGGCTTGACCTAGCAGGATCAGCCAGACCTTAGCCTCAGCACGAGTCAGAAGAAGGGACCCAGAGAAATACCAGAAGTTTCCAGCCGTGCCTCCCTCAGCTCAGTGAAGATGCCAGACCAACCAGCATTGCACAGCTGGCTCTATAAGCAAGCCCAGCCCAGTCTCCGTCACTGTCCTTTTTATCGTCCCTCCAAATATCACTTGTCCTCTCCGGGTCTTGGCTCGGCACGTGGGTCTGTCTCAGCTGACATCACTCTGCCAATCAGCCTGAGTCCTCGAAAGTGGCAAGAAGCGGCAGCACACCACCAGAAGGTTTTTTTTGGTACATTTCTATAGAGTCCTGACAAATGGAGCTCAACCGCGCAATGTAAGGCAGACCAATTCATGCATGTCGTTAGGGAAGAATCCTTCATCCCCTGTCCTTTCACGTGCTTGCTTTAGCAGAACATCCTCCCTCCTGTGTCTGCTTCAGTGAAACGTTCCTTCACAAGTCTGCCGTAGTGAAACATCTTTTCACCTGTATCCACTTCATGGAAATGTTCCTTCACTTGTCCAATTTAAGAAAACCTCCTTTCACCTGTGTCCACCTCAGGAACACACTCCTTCACGTGTTTGCCCCAGCAGAACACCATCCGACACAACTGACTTTCCAAAGAACTCTTAGGTTTCCACGTCAGGTCTGTGCTTCATGCAGTGACAGAGTGGAATCAATCAACATCTGGTGTCCTGGGAGATGGAGAATTGGTCACCAGTTGGTGCAGGGAAACCTGCACATTTGCTGTCAGGTACCTCGAGTAAAGGAATGGTTTCTTCTACAGCAGGAAGCATACATCAGCACATGGCCCTCAGATAATTTAGCTTGTGATCAGCCATTATATTTATCTGCCAACATACTTCTTTTGAATTCCAAGCATCTTTTCTTTTTTTTTTTTTTTTTTTTTTTGGTTTTTCGAGACAGGGTTTCTCTGTGTAGCCCTGGTGGTCCTGGAACTCACTCTGTAGACCAGGCTGGCCTCGAACTCAGAAATTCGCCTGCCTCTGCCTCCCGAGTGCTGGGATTAAAGGCGTGCGCCACCACGCCCGGTGCATCTTTTCTTTGAAATCCTCTCTAGAGGACTTATGACATTTCTCAAACATGATAGGGCGCAGGGCCTTCACCTCTGGCTTTGGTCCTGCCACCATAGAAAGGCATCATGTTCCAGGAAGACTCAGTCTCTGCAGACTGCGGTCTCTGGAACCCATCCAGGATGGCTGATTGGTTAGGCACTCATTGTCGATGGAGGAAAGTCCACTGTCTTTGGCCAGACAAAATCCTTGATAACTGGTCACTGTCCCCACCCTCCACCTCCTGACGTGGTCTCCCCCACTTGCTATGAGTTTTCTGAAGCCATTATTGCTCCTTCCCACGTGGATTAGGGAACAATGTCAGCTTCCAAAGCTGAGTGTGTTGCTATGGGAACCTAAAGTTATTTGGAGTTGCGGAGCAATAGCAAGTAATCATTGACACAACCTGAAACACGCCATAATTGTCCCCCAAGAATAATAGGTGGAATATTTTATTCTTAGGTTGGGGGAACTTTTGTGCTTTGATCCTGGGGACGGTGAGGAGCTGCTGAGGGCTGGAGGTTGGGAGAGGGCTCCTGGCTTTCCTATGTCATCCTGCCGCTGGGGTCCCTTACACACTTTCTTCTCTCTCAGCTGCTTTTTCTCTTGGGGAAAGTAGGGCATCCATCTAGAGCTAAAAGGGAGAAGCCGTGTGAGCCTCTGAAGTGGATGCTGTCTGCATGTTTACCCTCTAGATAAGGAGACAGCAGGGAGGGGGAAGCCTGTACCAGTAACATGACCTTGCTATCCCTTAGGCACACACAAACACACACACACACACACACACACACACACACACACACACACACACACACTGCTCTGACTGCCCTCAGCATTTTTAAAGGGTTATTTCTTTTTACTGTATGTGTAGGGATGTCTTGCCTGCATGCATGTCTGTGCACCACTTGTGTGCTTGGTGTCTGAGGAGGCGTAAAAGAGGGCATCAGATCCCCCGGGACTAGAGTTACACACATCTGGGATGCACAGTGGGGAGACGGGAGACAGAACCCAGGTCATCAACAGAAGCAATCAATGCTCTTAACTACAACAGAGCCATCTATCTCTCCAGCCAGCCACCCTTCTTCAACATTTTAATGTCACATTCCTCCAGAGAGGCTGTGACTAAGTTATTAACATGCTGTATGCGTGTTGAGGGAGGTGGCAGGTCTATGTTTGAAATGCCTTTTAAATCACTTATTTGTGTGAGTGTGGGCGCGCACATGTGTGTGTGTGTTGATGGGTTATAAACCTAGGGCCTCCTGTGTTCTACCTCTGGTACATACTCCTTCACCTGGATATCAAACCCCAGGTCTCAAGCATCCCAGCCCAGTGTGCTACCACTAAGCTCTCTCCCCAGCCCAGCTGTTCATCTCCTAGTCTGAGGCTATCCTCAGCCTTCCATGTGTTGTTTTCTAGATTTTGCAGATCCTCCCAGTCCTGGGTCCTGGTGCTTTTGTGTGATGGGGGTAGGGTCATATCTGCACGTTTACCAGGAACCTCTTGGAAGTGACCCCAAGTCCTCGGTGCCTCATACCAGAAGGCTTACTGGTGATGAGAGCTTTCATCCCTTGGCTAAGATATTTGTGAGCCAGGCATGACAGCGCTTGTCAGTAATCCCAACACTTGAGAAGCCAAAGCAGGAGGGTAGCTGTAAGTTTGGGACTAACCCAGCCTAAGGCAGCAGGGACATTTGCTTGTTACTGAGCTCTGGGGGAAGTGGGGGGAGGGGCAAGGCAAGAGGATCCCTGGGGCTCGCTGGCCAGCCCATCCAGCTGAAACAATCAGTGTGCTATAGGTTCAGAGAGAGACTTTGTCTCACAAAATAAGGAGGAGATCTGGGGCGATGACTCACTGACTTAGACTATATACCACTCTTGCAGAGGACCTGAGTTTGGTTCCCAGCACCCACATCTAAAAGCTTACAACCGTCCATAACTTCATCTCCAGGGGCTGATATCTCTGGCCTCAGGGCTCCTGCACTCTCATGCACACACATACAGATACATGTCTTAAAAATAATAATAAGGTGGGGGTGGAAAGGTGGGACTGGGAGGAGAGGAGGGAGGGTGCCACAATTAGGATATATAGTCAATAAATTAATTAATATCCCACCTGGGGAACCATCCCATATACAGTCACCAAACCCAGACTCTATTGTGGATGTCAACAAGTGCTTGCTGACAGGAGCCTGATATAGCTGTCTCCTGAGAGGCTCTACCAGTGCTTGAAAAATATAGAGGTGGATGCTCACAGTCAATCACTGGACTGAGCACAGAGTCCCCAATGAAGGAGCTAGAGAAAGGACCCAAGGAGCTGAAGGGGTTTGCAGCCCCATAGGAGGAATAACAATATGAACCAACCAGTACCCCCAGAGCTCCCAGAGACTAAACTACCAACCAAAGAAAACACATGGAGGGACCCACGGCACCAGCTGCATATGTAGCAGAGGATGGCCTTGTCAGTCATCAATGGGAGGAGAGGCCCTTGGTCCTGTGAAGGCTCTTTGCCCCAGTGTAGGGGAATGCCAGGGCCAGGAAGCAGGAGTGGTTGGGTTGGGGAGCAAGGGGAGGGGATAGGCGATTTTCAGAGGGGAAACCAGGAAAGGGGATAACTTTTGAAATGTAAATTAAGAAAATGTCTAATAAAAAATAAATTAATGGGGCAGGGCGTGGTGGTGCATGCCTTTAATCCCAGCATTTGGGAGGCAGAGGCAGGCGGATTTCTGAGTTCGAGGCCAGCCTGGTCTACAAAGTGAGTTCCAGGACAGCCAGGGCTACACAGAGAAACCCTGTCTCGAAAAACCAAAAAAATTAATTAATTAATTAATTAATGAAAATAAATAAGTTGGAGAAAGATGGAGTGCCAACCTGTGTCCTCCACTCATTCATGACCACACACAATAAATGACTTTTAAATATAAACAGTCATTTTTATTGGATTTATATCTGTTTGTTATGTGTGTATGCATGCGCGCACATGTCATTGCGCACACATGGAAGTCAGAGGTCAACTTTCAGGAGTCAGTTCTTGCCTTCCACTCCATGGGTTCTCAGAGGATTGAACTCAGGCCCTCAGATGCAGAATGGAGACCTTTCCCAAGCCGTCTCATTGGCCCTAACTAAATTCTAAAAATTAAAAAAGAAGAAAGCTTGCTACAGCTCTCCACTGTTAAGCTACTGTGCTTTCCTGCGTGATTAGCAGGTGAGTTCTAAGGATGTCTTACTAGGTTATGGTTCCATGCGAGTGACAGTCTCTGTCCTCCGGCGCTTTGACAGTCTATAAGGAAATGTGTCCTTTCATTAATGTTGGTACAATGCAGGGATTCGTGCACTATTCTAAGATTTATAATCCAGTACTGCTATGATTGTGCAGAGGCTATGTCATCCCAGGTCTCTGGTTAATAACAAGCCTGAGAAACCAATGTCTGTGAATCATATAGAGCCCAGGTCCTTTTCTCAAAGCAGAGATGGGTCTAAATAGAAAGGTCGAATATAGGTCATTGGAAGGTAGACATAACGGAGAAATGAAAGTTATGTTGGGCAATTTTGTTTTTTTTTTGTTGGTTTTTTTTTTCGAGACAGGGTTTCTCTGTGTAGCCCTGGCTGTCCTGGAACTCACTTTGTAGACCAGGCTGACCTCGAACTCAGAAATCTGCCTGCCTCTGCCTCCCGAGTGCTGGGATTAAAGGCGTGTACCACCACACCCAGCCTTGGGCAGTTTTCAGTAAACAAAAGTAACTCATCCGCAGATGTGTATTGAAATATTGCAAAATATAGCACAATGTTCAACAGTGGCCAGAAGAGCTTGGTGTGAGGGTCAGGACAGGTGCGCTCATTACCAAGAAGACTGGAAAAGATTGCTGGATCTTCAGGTTGTCCCAGACCTCGAAGGGGCTGGGGTGGGGCTCGAGGTGGTGGGAGTTGCCAGGGTCTATCTGATGCTAAGGGCATAGCTTTCTCAGAGGATTTGACGAAGCCGCACGCCATTTCTCATTCGAAAGCATGCAAGGTCAGGTACAAATTCAGGGAGCTGAGTCAGAGCTCTGGCTGTGGCTTTGGGGTATAGCATATTCAGTATGTGCAGCTCTGGGCTTGGTCTCCAGCACCACAAAGGCAGAAAAGGAATGGAATGGATCATGGGTCCCTAGGTCTACTTCATTCATTTCATTTCTTTCTGTAAAGCTGTACCAGACAGGTTTTATTTTACCCTGAGGCTTTTCTGATGACTCAGCAATAAAGCTGCTGGCCAAGAGTTTGTCTTCAACAAAGAATCCTTCAGGGTTCCCTTTCCTCATGCCAGGAGAAAGAGTGCTTCAAACTTCTGATTCCTTCCAACCATGTCCTGCAGACTTTAGCTGTCACCACTCGGATAACCCCAGGCTGTACCAGCTGGGAGAGTTAGGACTCTTCAGTCTAGAAGCAGGTGACGTCATTAGGTTTCTAACTCAAGAGCCAGAAACAAGAATTAATTACTTGTGATCCAGGCACAGTGCCACACCCCTAATTCCAGCATTTGAGGGGTGGGGGCAGGATTCAAGCTCATCCTCTATACATAGGGAGTTTGCAGCTAGCCTGGGCTACATGAGGCTTTCCCAGACCAAAAAGAATCACACAGGACTGAATGAATGGATTAGGAAAGGTGGTAGTTTGAAATACTATTGATGCCTTAAAACTTTTCTCTGGGTACATAGGGAAGTTTTTGTTGTTGTTGTTGCTAAACAATTTGGTATACTCTGTAAGCTAAAATAGAATGCCAAAAAGCCACACGTTGAGCTGGGAGAGGGTGGAGTGACTTAGGCTTGGTTCCCAGCACTTGAAAAAAAAACCCTTTTTCTCGTTGGTCCATTTCTCTCTCTCTCTCTCTCCTTTCCACAGCAACTTTTCCTAAGTCTACCCATAGTTAACTTCTTTACATTTATGAGCAATGGCATCCTCTTTACCAGACTCTAACTGGGAAAAGTGTGTTTGCAGTTGTGGCTCTGCCTTGTCCTGTCTGAGATGACTATGTTAGCTCTGACTGGTGTTAAGGCACGTTGGAGTTTCATGGGGCCTCTGTCTTCAAGTTCTCTAACGGGTGCATAGGAGAGGTCACCTGGGGGTGGGGTCAGCCTGGGAATCCCACAAAAAGACAGGGATCCACCTGAACTGAAATCCCTCATTCAAATCTGCAGCAATGTGTGTCTATACATTATCATTCTCTCCAAACCTTTCTTTCCTAACAAGATGAACTGAAGTACAGCCTGATTTTGTAGGCATGAATGACCTTCCTGCAAGTTTATGTTTTGATCAATGGGGGTGTATCATTTCCCATCGCCACTGTAACAACCTGGTGACCAAAAACAACAGGAACTGGGCCGAGATGTACTTTAGTAGTAGGATGTTATACTGGCCTGTTTTGTGTGTCAACTTGACACAAGCTGGAGTTACCACAGAGAAAGGAGCCTTCTTTGAGGAAATGCCTCCATGAGTTCCAGCTGTAAGGCATTTTCTCAATTAGTGACCAAGGGTGGGAGGGCCCAGCCCATTGTGGGTGGTGCTATCCCTGGGCTGGTAGTCTTGGGTTCTATAAGAGAGCAGGCTGAGCAAGCCAGGGGAAGCAAGCCAGTAAGAAACATCCCCCCATGGCCTCTGCATCAGCTCCTGCTTCCTGACCTGCTTGAGTTCCAGTCCTGACTTCCTTTGGTGATGAACAGCAATGTGGAAGTGTAAGCTGAATAAACCCTTTCCTCCCCAACTTGGTGATGACGTTTGTCTAGGAATAGAAGCTCTAAGACAGATGTATATACTCAGGGGTAGAGTATATACATCTTTTGGGCATAGCATGACACAAGACACCCATCGTAATCCCCAGGGCATGCATGCACACACACACACACACACACACACACACACACACACACACACACAGCCGTAAGCTCTGGAAGTCAAAAGTCCAGAATGTACCTTACTGAGTCAGGGTTCACAGAGCCGTGCTCCTGAAGGCTCCAGGGAGAAACTATTTCCTTACCCCTTCCAGCATCCAGAGACTGCTGACTCCCTTGGCCTGTGGTCTACTCTAGCCTCAAGCCATCGATGGATGGAGTGATGGCTAATTTTTGGCTGACAGCTTGCTGGGATAGCCTTTGGGTGTGTCTATGCCACATTTCTAGAGAGGATTAGCTGAGAGGGGACCCACACTGAATGTGACCAGCGCCCTCTCAATCCCCCAGGCTGGGACCCCGGACTGATAGAAAGGACACACAGGAGAAAGCCAGCTGAGTACCCCATTCCCATCTGCTGCTTCCCGGTGCCCAGTATAAGCCAGTTTGTGCCCACACAGCTGGAACCTGCTCCTCCCAGTCATACTGGACACTATCCCCGACAAGGGAAAATCAGCCTTTCCTCTTAAGCTGTTCCTTGTCAGATGTTTGGTCACAGTGAGGAGTGTGTGTGGCCAACGCTGCCTACCTTACTCTTTTTCCGCTTTTGAGACAGGGCCCCTCCGCTGAATGTGCAGCTTGAATGTTCAGCCAAGCTGTCTGACCAGCAAACTCCAGAAATCCCCCTGCCTCCTCCTCCCTCAGCACTGGGATTGTGCACACGCCTGGGTATTTTGGGGTGCTAGGGGTCTGAACTGAAGTCCTCCTTGTTGAGGCCCATGAGTTGCCCTACAGACCACACAAACACCAATCTCATTCAGACATGGATGGTTATTGAATGCACACCCTAATACTGATCGATTAGTGACGCGCGCATCTCGCCAGCAAGAAGGACACGACCCCCGAGCTCTTCCTTAAGCAGTTTCTTCAGGAACCTTGAATCATCTTCTGACTACTCTTCTCCTAACTAACTAACTAACTAACTAACTAACTAACTAACTAATTAGCTACTGACCACTACTGACCCTGACTACTGACTACTGACCCTGAACTTCTGAACTTCTTCCTTTGGGGGGGGAGCCAGCCCACAGGCTAAATAGTCCTAGGCCAACCTACCCCAGTAAAGCCACATGGCAACAGCAGATAGGTCCACATATAGGGAAGCAAGCCAGATCATCAGCCTTAGCCAAATAAGGACTTGTTTATCCCTGAGAGCACTCACTATCGGGCTAGGGGAAGGTGGAAGCCAGCGCCATCTTAAAGGCACGGCACTGCACAGCTCTCCACAGATTAGGACTATAGCTCAGGATTTGGGACTGCGCCATGGTCATGAACATCTTTCTTGTCAGCTCATAAAGAAAGAAAGAAAAAAAAAACCAGAAAACATACTGACCGAAGTGCAGGAAGTGGTGCCCCGTGGTCAGCTCTGACTCAAACCATGTCAAACATAACAGTTCATACTGATCTTTAATTTGATGGGTTCTATGTAAAGCTTTGTGGAATTTCCTAAGATTGACAAACTTCAGAACATAACAGGATATGTGATCAGCCTGACCTTGCTTTGAGTCAAATTAATTCTGTCAATGACTGGCAGGCATGTTACAACAATATAAAATAACTTGCAGTCATAGAAGAAAAAATAGTTACAGCCATGCCGGGGCGGAAGGCAGACCTCAACACTCATGCTTGTAAAGCAGGAACATTCCCGGCAGGTTATCCTTAAACCAGGCTGGCCTCAAACTCAATGATCCCCCCCTGCCAGTCTCCCAAGTGCTGTATAAAATATTTTTGGTTGTTGTTTATTTTTCTTACATAATGCTGGGGATCAAACCAGGGCCTTGCACATGCTAGACAGAAATCCCACCACAGAGCTACATCTAGTCCAAAACCTATAAATGGGAGAGGACTCACCAAGTGAAACAGCTCCTGTCTATGACCTGCGTCTGGCAGGAGTGCTATTGGCATCCCCTGCCTGCAAAGGAGTCCATTGTGTCAATATTCCTGATGAAAAGTGTCTGAGATGTGGCTTCTCCTTTGAGACGGCTTTAACATCTTCTGCTCTTCTCAATATTGAGTTAAGGAATATATTTAAGATGGGTGTTTTAAATCTGAATGAGAACAGTGAATTTGATTCAACAAACAATCCTTGAACATGGGCTAGTGTGTCAGTCCAACTTTTCACAGAACAACAAATGCCTGAGGGGAAGCAGTTTAAACTAGATATGATGGTTTGAATGAGGCATGCCTCCTCCCCACACCACAGCACACACACACTCACACACACACAAGCTCATACATACACACACACACACAGGCTTTCACTCACACACATACATGTTTACACACATGTTCACACACACTGATTACACACATGCTCACACACACATGCTCACACAGACTCACACACACAAACACACTCACACTTTGTATTTGAATATTTTGTCAACTAGTTGGTGACAGTGTTTTTCTTTGTCATGGTTTTGTATGTATGCAAGTGTTCATGAGTGTGTGTGTGTGTGTGTGTGTGTGTGTGTGAGCTTGTGCAGAAGCCAAGGGCAGACATCAACATCAAGTGTATACCTCAATCTCTCCACTTGATTTTTTTAGACTTATTTATTTTATGTATATGAGTACACTGTTACTGTCTTCAGACACACCAGAAGAGAGCATCAGATCCCATTACAGATGGTTGTGAGCCACCATGTGGTTGCTGGGATTTGAACTCAGGACCTCTGGAAGAGAAATCAGTGCTCTTAACTGCTGAGCCATCTCTCCAGCCCTTCCACTTTATTTTTTGAGGCAAGGTCTCTCACTGAAGCTGGAGTGCAATAGGCTTCCTGGCCAGCCAGTTAGCCCTCGTGATCCCCTTGTCTCTGCCTCCCACTGCTGAGGTTGCTAGGCCACAGACATGTCCTGCTATTTCCAACATTTTATATGTGTGCTGCGGATCCAGGCTCAGGTCCTCACTAACTGATCCATCTTCCCAGCCCCAAAGGTACAAGACATGGACTCGATGTGGCTGGGGGCACAGCAGGCAGAAGTGGGTCTCAGAAGGCAAGCATTTGAGAACTGTAGCCCAACCCTGCTGTGGACTCATTCTATCTTCTGCTCCATCTGACATGAGCAGGCCATGATGCAGACCCCTGCTGCCACAGACCTAGCCCCTCCAGCCCTCATGCCGACGATGCTCCAAATCCCTTCTGACCTATGACCCCTATGACCTTCTCTCCCATAAGTCACTTCTGGCAGGAATCTTGTCACAGCAATGAAAACAGTTACTAATATGAGAGGAAAGACCCCTTTGGTTCCCAGTTTGAGAGATTGGCCCTGCTGCTCCGTGCATCAGAGAGGGGCTGGTGAGAGGCGCTGCTCACCCACGACAGCTGGGAAGCAGAGAGCGAGCATGCCATACTCCACCCCACCCTTAGCCTCTCGCCCAGTGCCACCCATGCTCTGTCTTGCGGGGATGCCCTGGCATGGATGCCCTCACACCCAGAGCATGCTTTTCTCCCATCCCAGGACTCTCTCCTTCCAGCCAGGTTAACAATTGAGATCAGACAACACAGCTGCCACTAAGCTATGCTAAAGAGACCTGAGACCCACGCTCAGTCCTTCCAGCGCCAGCTCTGCCTGCCTCTGCTTTGAAGTTTCCAAAGCTTCTAGAGACCCAGCTGAAATCATCCTGCAGTTGGCCCGTTTGAGTGGTGGCCTGCAGAGTGGTCTCACATGGGAGAGCAGTGTCTGGCTGGCACTATCTAGAAATGAAGAACAGTATTCTGGGAGAACTGCAGTGCACTGACATAATGCAAAGCAGACAGGCTCTGTGTTCCTGCCCTCATTCTACCAAAAATGTCATCTTGGGCAAATGACATATCTTCTCCACAGACAGCA
>LR754160.1:41934-75963 GCA_902729485.2 Mus minutoides | reverse complement strand
GCAAAACACAGACAGATACTTCTACCAGACATAGATGAAAACTATGCACACAGCACTCACTATAGCAGCCAGATAAAGACTCACAGAAAGAAGTCTTAACATTTTCAAGCCAAGTTTTAATTTTGTCATTCCTTACAAGACATAAAAATATTTTAATGCTTTAACTTACCCTTGCTCTCATGTAGCCTAGCTCACTGCTGAAGAGAGGAAATACATGATTTTGCAACATGTATTCCATTTGATCTTTGTAGATCTTTTTCTGTGAATGAAAAAAGTTGATACATTTTCTAACATAATTTTCAAATACGCATGACAATGTAAGAAGGGACTTTAGTGACACAAAATGATTCTCATCCCTTAAATCTCATATTATCCAACACATCCATTTTGATCTGAGACTGGCATGCAACTGATGATTTTACTGCCTGCTTACCAAGGATGAATCACACCTCTGATCCTTATAGTTCCAGCAATTATAAATTTTAGAATTCTCTAATTAGAAAGAAAATAGCCCATGTTTCTAAAGAAACTTGTCTAATTAATTGATAGCAGCGCATAATTTCGGTGTCCATGTGATCAGCCATGAAAAACAAACAACTAAAGAGAAAGATGTTACATAAGAAAAATGGCTCAGCCGGGCGTGGTGGCGCACGCCTTTAATCCCAGCACTTGGGAGGCAGAGGCAGGTGGATTTCTGAGTTCGAGGCCAGCCTGGTCTACAAAGTGAGTTCCAGGACAGCCAGGGCTATACAGAGAAACCCTGTCTCGAAAAACCAAAAAAAAAAAAAAAAAGAAAAATGGCTCTAGGGGCTGGTGAGATGGCTTAGTGGGTAAGAGCACCCAACTGCTCTTCCAAAGGTGATGAGTTCAAATCCCAGCAACCACATGGTGGCTTACAACCACCCGTAATGAGATCTGACCCCCTCCTCTGGTGTGTCTGAAGTCAGCTACAGTGTACTTATGAATAATAAAAATAAACGAACCCTTACTTAAAAAAAAAAAAGAAAAAAGAAAAATGGCTCTAGTCATAAAAATACTTTGTAGGCTAGTTAAGGTGGTTCACATGTGTAAGCCTAGTACCTTGATCAAAGATGATTAAACCTGATGTTAACTTAAGATGACAATAATAAAAAGGAAAGAAAACACTGGGAACAATAGCTTATAACTGGAAACTCAGTAGTTCAGATATAATTAAGTACCACAAGTTAGAAGTTAGGGAGAAAAAAAACCACATCAAATCAAAGTAACTAAAAAGTAACCACAGAACCATGCAGAGGAATTAAAGCTGTTTTTCGGCTTTCTAAATTGTGAGGAATAATTCAGTCTCCTAGATACATGCAAAATGAAATTATACATCCCTGCACAAACCTCAAAAAGAATGCTCAAAACATAAAAATTATGTTTTATTACATTTCTTTATGTGTGTGTTTGCCTTGGTGCCATGTAGAAATTCTGAACTACCACCAGAGGCCTAGGATTAACTCAGTTCCATAAGACTTGTTGGTTCATTAGCCAGTTATATACTTCTCATAGACAAACTGCAAAGTATACATATTATAGTAAAACAAACAAACAAACACCCCCCCCCAAAAAACCAAAAAAGCAAGTAACTAGTATAGGGACTGCCAAGATGGCTCAGCAGCTAAAACCATTCATTGCACTTCCAGATAACCTGTGTTCAGATCTGATAGCCCACACCAGCAGTTTGCAAAGCCTTTAACTCAAGATACAGTATTTTCTGGTTTCTTCAAGTAGGCAGTGCACATATGGGCTACACTTAACACACATGGAAATTTATATTAATACATAATTAAATATAAACATAATATAAAATGTAATATATAATTAAATATATCAATAAGTATATAAAATTTTCTCTCACTCATACACAAATACCTTTAGAAGTATTTCAGCTAAAGAGCCAATCATATGCAAGGCTCCATCTTTTTTCCGAGGATCAGCATTGGGTTCGGTAAGAATCTGGTAACAAAATCCCATAGTCTTCTGCAGTACCTGAAAAGAAATAAATAGGTTATAGAATAACACACAAAAACCCCCTCTCATCATCATTTAAAAACAACCTGAAGATATTTAAAATGATAAAGCGAATGTTATCAACTTGGTAACTCACCTCTTTCCTTTTGCTACAGGCTGTAAACAAAAGTGTTTGAGCAGCAGTAGTAGGAGAAATGAAATCTTCAAACACATCTAGAGAACAAATATAAAATGAAAATTTAGAGAAAACAATTTTTGCTATTTTCCCAAGAGGATTGAACTTCTTTTCCTCCTGCCTTTAACTCTCAATTATAAGGATTGTAGATGTCTACATTAGTAAACAGTGCCTGGTTTAATATTTTTCTTTGCAAAACATTTCTGAAATCTGCAATTTATATTCTGTAAAAAAAACAAAAAAATCAATGCCCTTGAATCAGATATGATGGTGCATGTCTGTAATTCCAGTATTCAACAGGCTGAATTAGCAAGTTTATTAGCCCATATCTTAAAAACAAAAACCCACATCAACCGTGTTTAAAGGGATTAGGGATTTAACCTGGCAATCTACTTTATGTAACAAAATATACAAAATTTAATAGCAATCTCCAGTAACATATTTAAAGCATTTTTAGCCCAACACCTAAACAATTATGTACCAAGACATAGGTAATGGTTATTTATGCTGAAAGCATTTACTACAAACTGTACACAATCGGGAGCCCTATGTTCAACCTCTAGTGCTCAAGATGTGTAAAAAAAGGAAAAGAGGAGGGGACGGTATAGGGAACTTTCGGGAACACTCTACAGTAGAAAGATTGCATAGCATGCACAATGTCCTACATCTGATCCTCACTACCCGGAAATAAGGCATATAAATACGTCAAAGCTTCCCTAGTATGAAAAAATTAATCTTGGAATACATCTAAAATTCCATCATTTTCAAGGTTAACTTAAGAGAGCCTCAGCTACTTAATGAAACCAATTCCTTAAAAACAAAACAAAGTGAGGACCAGAATAGACAAAGCTGGGTAGGTGAGAATCAAAAACCAAAAAAACCAAACAAAAACCTACCCATTTATTCCATTCACTTCTTTCTGTGTGTGTGTGAAGAGGAGAGGTACAAACCATAGCAGTATATGATATGGTAGTGGCCAGTCTCTCCTTTTTTTTTTTTTTTTTTTTTTGGTTTTTCCAGGCAGGGTTTCTCTGTATAGCCCTGGCTGTCCTGAAACTCACTCTGTAGACCAGGCTGGCCTCGAACTCAGAAATTCTCAAGCCTCTGCCCAGCTTCTCTCATTCTCCTATGTGAGATAGTCTTACTCAGCTGAAGCTATCATTAGATTTCTTTATGTAGCTTAAATAAGCTTGCATTTTCCTTCTCAGTTTTGAGACTGTAGGTCTGTACCACCATAACCAGACAGAAAGGTAAAATGTCTTACCAAACTTCATGCGTATATATTCATAAGGATCTTCTTGCCAGAGCTCCTCATCAGCATCTGTATAGCACATCAATGGAAAAATAACATCTTGGATAATGCCCTGCAATTTAAAAGTTAAGAAAGTAACAGTCTTCAGCTTTCAAATTTAACCTGCCAATCGTACTTTAAGTAGCAAAATAAATAAAATTTAATAGCAATCTTCAGCAACTTATTTAAAGCATTTTTAGCCCAACACCTAACAATTATGTACCAAGACATAGGTAATGGCTATTTATGCTGAAAGCATTTACTACAAACTGTACACAATCAGGAGCCCTATGTTCAACCTCTAGTGCTCAAGACGTGTAAATAAAAGGGAAAGGGGGGTAAAAAAGGAAAAGGGGGCATAGGGGACTTTCAGGATAGCATTTGAAATGTAAAATAAGAAAATATCTTTAAATAAAAGAAAAGAGGGGCTGGTGAGATGGCTCAACGGGTAAGAGCACCCGACTGTTCTTCCGAAGGTGATAAGTTCAAATCCCAGCAACCACATGGTGGCTCACAACCATCCGTAACGAGATTTGGCTCCCTCTTCTGGAGTATCTGAAGACAGCTACAGTGTACTTACAAATAATAAATAAAATAAAATCTTAAAAAAAAAAAAAAAGAAAGAAAAGAGAAGCAAATTCTAGAACTGTTAAAGCAAGTAAATTCCCAAAATCACAGTTAAGACAATCCTGTGGGAACACTCTTAAGAAACTGTCTTCTGCATAGTCCAACTACATTACTAAAATATTAACTATGATCTAATGGTCAGAGCTTAAATATTAGCTTGAAGAATGAATTTTAGACTTTAAACTAATGTAGCTAGATGGATATTCATAAAATGCCTTTCAATGCTACAAAGGTTTCTCGTTTTTTTTGTTGCACTATCCAAAAAAACCAAACACAACTAACCATAAAACTCAACAATTTTCCAACCTTTATGGCAATCTTTATTTCTATTACAACTAAACCACACCAACCAAACATTGCAGAGAGAAAATTATTACTTGTATATGAGGCTTCAGGTTCTTCCACGTAAGGGCATGGGAAACTCCTTGATTAATATAATTTAATGTCTGCTGTAAAACTCGAGGCGCCATATATTGTTTTTCCTTGTACTGATATAATACTTTCAATAAAACCTTTGGAAAAAAGAAAACAAAAATTTGAATCTAAAAGAAAATTCAGATAAAATTTAACAATATAAACAAATAAAAACACATACCTAAATAGCATTACAAAACAAAAAAAAAATCACATTCATTTACAAAGACACTTAACTTTTTGTGAAGAAATACATTTGTTTCTAAGGCATTCAAAATAATAAATGGCATGGTGAAATGGCTCTACTCAGATATGCTTGATTTCCTCTTACAAAAGACTCACTAGCCTGGCGGTGGTGGCGCACGCCATTAATCCCAGCACTTGGGAGGCAGAGACAGGCAGATTTCTGAGTTCAAGGCCAGCCTGGTCTACAAAGTGAGTTCCAGGACAGCCAGAGCTATATAAAGAGAGAGAAACCCTGTCTCGAAAAAAGAAAAAAACAAAAACAAAAAACAAAACAAACAAACAAAAAAAACCTTACTACACTTTTCACTATCTAGCCTTACTCACTAATTCTATTTCTATGCAGTATCTTAGAATGGTGAATTTCAAACTGGAGACCCTTTTAGAAACACTGCTAGATATAGATAAAAGCTATTGTAAATAATAATGACAAGATATTGTCTTTTCCTTATTTTAGTTACTTGAAAGTTCTACTATCTGGGATGGATATTACAAAATTATGTACAGGTAAAAAGTAAACATGTATCATATATACACATATACATACATTTACAAATATATATAACCCTTTAAAAAGGGGCAGAATCTGGACATGTGGCTTGGCCTTAGACATGGCTGCTATTCAAGAGGACCTGGGTTCTATTCCAAGTACCACATGACAGTTCACAATTGAAAAGCCAGGGATGGTGGTGCATTCTTATCCCTTGGGAAGCAAAATCATGTTGGTTCTAAGTTTGTAGCCAGCCTGGTCTACAGACTGAGTTCCAGGACACACAACTCTTTCTTGACGCACATCAAACTCATCCACACATCAAATAAACAACCAAAGAATTAAACTAGAGAGAGCAACAGCTACTCCTCCAGGCCCTTGGTTTGATTCCCAGCACTCACCTGTTGGCACACTATTATCTGTAACATTTTCTTCTATTCTGTAAGGCAGTGGTTCTCAAATCTTCCTATTTGAGTGACCCTTTGAATCAGTTACTCATGTTGTTATTTCATGATTGTGATTTTGCTCTCATAAACAAAGGGCACCTGACATGCTCAAGTGCTGTACATACATGCATACAAAACACCCATGAACATAAAACTTTTAAATCAAAAACTTCAAAGTGTCAGGTCTATACTTAAACAATGTTAGACTTACTTGCTGGACACCAACAGCAAAGGCCTTCAGAAAGACTTCAGCAAACTCATTATACTCCTTAGAAACATTCCCAGGGCTTCCATATCTATATGAACGTGAATGTGGCGATTATTTCCTTATATATTTATATTCATAATAGCAAAAGCAGGAAAAATAAAGTTACTATGCATGGACAGGAGCATACCTTTCAAAAAGTCTTGCTAAAATATGTAAGGCCCACTTCTTACATTTCCACCAGGGTAACTCAGGTCTATCATCTTCTTCAACTTGAAGTGTTTCCTTTAAAAAGACATTTATTTAATAATATTGAGAAACTATACTGTAGAAAGAATTGCACCAGGTAAGGATAAGCTATCATAAAAGCAGAGAACCTAAGCATTTAAATAAAGTACGAATAAGAACAAAATCATTAAAAGAATGACATTTTTAAGTTAACAAAAAAATATAGAACTTAAGTCTTGGGCTGGAGAGATAGCTCAGAGGCTAAGAGTACTGACTGATCTTCCAGAGGTCATGAATTCAAATCTCATCAACCATCTATAATGAGATTTGATGCCCTCTTCTCATATATCTGAAGCTAGCAACAGTGTACTTATAATAAATAAATAAGTAAATAAATAAATAACTGAATGAATGAATGAATGAACGAACACTGAACCCTTAATACACTGCCACTGAAAACAATGCCAAATCAGGTAAAAGTCACTTTGGACTATACACTCTATGATCATCTTCTATCCTTCAGTATCTATGTAAGAGTGAAAGCACCTACCAGGATATACCCACGAATAACACCTTCACAGTTATTCTATCTATAACACTAAGCATACAACCTGAGGATCCCCATCAGCATGTGACTGACTACATCATGAACTATGGCATGATGTTAGCACAAAAGGCACTACATGGCAGTGAAAAATGTACAAACCACAACAAATATAAAAAATATTATAATTATATAAAAGAAAAAATTAAAGATTCCTTTAAGGTTTAAACTGAAAAAAAATCTGTTTAAGAAATGACAATGGAGCCAGCCGTGGTGGCACACACCTTTAATCCCAGCACTCAGGAGGCAGAGGCAGGCGGTTTTCTGAGTTCGAGGCCAGCCTGGTCTACAAAGTTAGTTCCAGGACAGCCAGGGCTACACAGAGAAACCCTGTCTCGAAAAACCAAAAAAAGAAGAAAAAAGAAAAAAGAAATGACAATGGAGCCGTGCGTGGTGCCAGAGAGATGGCTCAGTACTTGGTGGCACTTGTTCATTTGCGACATGTAGTGTTCTTAAATCTAAGCACCCAAGTCAGGCAGCTTATAGCTGCCTCAAAGTGCAAATTTTCTCTTCTAGCCTCCCTGGGCACCACCAGGGTTACAATCAGACTCTGAAAACTGTACCACCCATGGTGACACTGGCCTTTAATCCAAGTACTAGGGAAGCAGAGGCAGGAGTTCAAACCTGGCCTGGTCTACAAAAATCTCATGTCTTGGGGTGGGGCTGGGGGAGGTAACAAGGATGCCAAAGATAACAAAGAACTAGACAGGAAGTAATGAACCCTGCATTATAATAAACTACTGAACAGTTGAGCTATAACCTTTTACTGACTACAAACCTCAACACAAAAGATTCAAAATATGTATGAAACATATATACTTCAAATTATATTTAATATACATAGAAAAATATATACTAAGCTAGTATTCTACAAAGTAGAAAAATTAGTTTTATATGCTTCTTCAAACACTTAATTTTTTTTAACAAATGTGTTTACATTTGATTCCTAGCACTTGGAAAAAACAAAATGAAATCTGATCTCATCCATCCCATTAATTAAAAAAAATTACTGACATAATTACATAACATTTTCTGTATGTGTTTAAAATAAAACTAAAAATGTTTATATTTATAATGCTTAAATCACAGAGTATTTAATAATCTTATTCCCTACCTGCTAGAGAAAGTAAGATTAGTAGAAATTTCATGGCAACTGTAAATAATTATTATATAAGTGTAAAAAGAATACAGTTGGATAGCTCTTAATGTATTATACATCAGGTTGCAAACATAAAAACAGTTAAGTTCTCTGGCATAGGAGTTACATCTAAGAGCAGGAGAGACAGTGTTTAAGAGCATTTATTAAAAGGTTAAGTGAGTAAAAGCATAATGACAACTAATGGTATATAATGTTCTCAAGGCAACAGGCATGTATGCGGTACATTGCAAACATAATACCCATACATATAAAATAAAAGTAATATTTAAAGATAGTAAGAATTACAGCAATAGCTTGGGTTTGTTTGTTTCAAGTTAGACAACGACAACAAGAAAATTGAATTGTTCCTCTGTTCATGGCCATCTGACAGATTAAGTTACAATCTAATAGTAGACTTAAAGTGGAAATAAAGTGAGAGAATTAGCATGAAATAAAGCAATTATTTTCCTGAAATAATTCTTTGAGCACATTCAAAAACAAAAGAACAAAGTGGTGGGAATCAGAGAGACAGACAGACAGACACTTAGGAACTTACATTAGGCACATCCCTATTCACAACCGTCTTCAAAATTTCTACCCATTCAGTTAGATTCTGTTGGTTTATCAGCTCCAGGGGTAGTGTATACTAATGAAAAAACAAGAATTAGTATTATTAAAGTCCCCAGGAAATCCCATCCTTTTATTTTACAATACCTACCAAAAGTAATTAATTCATTCAATTCCGATTTCCAATTAACTCATTGTTGACTAATTTTCTTAGTGAACAATGGCAATTACCAGAGACCGTCTTACCTGTCTTACTTTATACTAGTATCACATCTTATTTCCACCGTGAAGGAGTTACTTATCAGACTTCTAGTGAGCTTTTAAACAACCTAAAGAAATCTCTAGATTAAGATCCTACAATCTTTACCTCCCCTTTCCTCTGGTTTACAATGTTTTCTAATGGCTATACTCATTCATCCATTCATTAGCATAGCAGGTACAGATCAAACCTTGGGGCTTGGTTCTGTTAGGCAAATACTCTAATTACTGTTTTTCCAAGCCCTGTTCTCTTAATTGCTTAATAAGTTGTAATGGATCTTTATAGAGCATCTGAAAATATAAATCATGTAACTTAGGATTTCTGTTAATTTTGAGATAGGGTCTCATGATGTAGCTAGTACTGGTGCCCAGAAACTTAGTAGGTATACAAGAAAGAAAGGCCCAAACAGTGGGAAGCCTTCTGCCTTTGCCACTCAACATGCTAGGATAACAGGTATGTACCATCATACCTGATCATGCAATTGAGGATTAGGGGGTACTCATATAAAGCATACTATACTTTGGTATTATGACTGCCAAGTCTATGTCTATTTGCCTGTCTGTGCCCCAGGGACCATGTGTGTTTATTCATAGAGAATAAAGGATATATTTGATTTCAAAGAAATGCAAAGTAGACTACTCCTAGGAGACTACCTAACTGTTCAATGGACTCTTTACTAGACAGGTATATCCACAGTAACCAGTTATTCCAGAGGCTAAAGAAGGGAGAACAAGACTAGCCTGGCATACACAGCAAAACCTCCATCTTGAAAATAGAAAGATTAGTCATACTGTACAGCTAGGAGACTAACTTCCCATTTTTACCATCAGATTTATTAGAATTGCTTATCTGTGGGAAGCATGCTTTAGATTTGAACTACTGACAACTTATCCTTTCCAAAGAGGCAGTTCAGTTCCTTTATATGTAACATGGGCTGGTCTCATATGCACTCCTGACTCTACCTCCTGAATGGTGGTATCCAAGCATATTCAGGTTTTTATGTTTTTCCGAGACAAGGTCTTTTGCTATGTAATCCACCCAAAACTATAATACACCATGCAGCACAGGTTAGCTTCAAACTCATGATTCTCAGGCTAGAGAGATGGTTCAGCAGTTAAGAGCTCTGACTGTGGAGGCAGAGGCAGGCGGATTTCTGAGTTTGAGGCCAGCATGATCTACAAAGTGAGTTCCAGGACAGCCAGGGCTATACAGAGAAACCCTGTCTCGATCGAAAAAAAGAGCTCTGACTGTTCTTCCAGAGGTCCTGAGTTCAATTCCTAGCAACCACATGGTGGCTCACACCCATTTATAATGAAATCTGATGCCCTCTTCTGGTGTGTCTGAAGACAGCTATAGTGTACTCGTACATAAAATAACTAACCCCCCCACCCCCAGACAGGGTTTCTCTATATAGCCCTGGCTGTCCTTGAACTCACTTTGTAGACCAAGCTGTCCTCGAACTCAGAAATCCGCCAGCCTCTGCCTCCTGAGTGCTGGGATTAAAGGTGTGTGCCACCACGGCTGGCAAAATAACTAAATCTTAAATGAAACAAAAAACAAACAAAAATCTGGCAAGACGGCTTAGTAGGTAAGAGCACTGACTGCTCTTCTGAAGGTCCTGAGTTCAAATCCCAGCAACCACATGGTAGCTCACACCACCCATAATGAGATCTGATGCCCTTTTCTGGTATGTTTCAAGCCAGCTACAGTGTACCTATGTATAATAATAAATAAATCTTTAGACCTGAGCAAGCAGGCTAACAGGAGCAAGCGGGACTGACTGGAGCAAGCAGAGGTCCTAAAAATTCAATTCCCAACAACCACATGAAGGCTCACAACCATCTGTACAGCTACAGTGTACTCACATACATTAAATAAATAAATCTTAAAAAAAAAAACTCTCCTATCTCAACACCTGTAAGCAGAAGTAGAGGCACATGCTACCATATCCAAGTTAGACTGTAAAATGTAATCACTAACACAAATGCTACACATTTTCCTTTAATGTGGCAAACGAAAAGCAGTCTTTACATGTGTACCCAATGCACGCTCCTTAAAGGTAAATACAAGCCTCTAATTCCAGCACTCAGGACACAATTGTAGGAGGACTAAAGCATTTCAGGTCATCCTGGGATATGTGAGAAGCCACTTCAAGAATAAAAATTTAGGGTGGTAGGAGAAATGTCCCTTGCTTTGAAAAGTAGTGGAGCTAGGTCAGTGGTGGCACATGCCTTTAATCCTAGCACCTAGGAGGCAGAAATAGGGGGAGCTAGGCCTACAGAGTAAATTCCAGGACAGCCAGGGTTACAAAGAGAAATAGTGTCTAAAAAACAAAACAAAAAAGTACCTGAACGAGAGCATAGAAGATCTTGAATATCTGCTTTTGAATGAGGACAGACTGGTCAGATTGGTCAGAAAGCAGCTGGATAAAGCGATCCTTCAAAACTGGCAGAAAGTGCTGCATGGCTGCCACTAAGGGACTTCGCTCTTCTGGTTTCTTGTACCTACGGGTAGGAATGCAAACTAATTCTGTAAGAATGTATACACACATTGTATATACTTCCATAACTGGTACACACACAAACACACAAAACCCTGCCTGCTTTCAAGAGGCCTAGCAATACTCTCTAACCAAACTGGGTACAGTGCTGTAGAAAAACCATGCCCAGCAACTATCTGAAAGCTATTTTAAAAGGTGCTCGCTTCCAGAATATACATACTGAAACTGAAATGATACGAAGACACCTAGCTGGCACAACTCCTGTTTGTGGAAAACATACTCGTGAAGCACTCCATATTCAGGGTGGGATATTATGGAGAAAGGTTTTCATTAAAGGTTGGGTTCCTGGGCTGAATGTGACAGTGCACACCTTTAATACCTCTGAGAGGCAGAGGTGAGCAAATATCCTAGTTCTTGTCTAGGACAGTTAGTTGTGGCTACAAAATGAGATACTCCCAACTCCCCCCACAGAAAACTTTGTTTGGTTTTTCAAGACAGGGTATCTCTGTGTAGCCTTGGCCATCCCCGAACCCACTTTCTAGACCTGGCTGGATTGTCCTAGAATTCACAGATCGCCCTGCCTCTGCCTCCTAACTGCTGGGATTAAAGCCATGTGTCACCACACCTGACAGAGACCCTATCTTTTAATTAAAAAAAAAAAAAAAAGGATTTCTTAGCCAGGAGTTTAGGTACACATCTGTATTCCCAGCATAACAGTCCAAGTCAAGCTGGGTGACATTAGGATCAGATTTCATTTATTTTAAAGTTTAATGATAAAGTAACCTGTCCAAAAACAAAAACAAAAACCTAGGAGAACTCAAGAGATAGTTTAGTCCGTAAAATTCTTGCTTTCCAAGATCAAGGACCTGGGTTCATCTTGTTAAAAACCCAGGTGCAAAGCTAGAGCTGGCTCAGCGGTTAAGAGCACATACTGCTTCCTCCAAAGACCAAGGTTCAATCCTCAACACCCACTTGGTGACTCACAACTCCAGTTCCAGGGGATCTGATGCCTTCTTCTGACCTCTGTAGGCTCCTGCACATGTGTTGCACACACATACACCAGGCAGGCATATACCCATAAAAATAAAAAAATAAAGAAATCCAGGTACAAACCATGACTATAACCCTAATCGGCAAGGCCACAAAATAGCTATAGCTCAGCAGATAGGGGTGCTGTGATATCCTGAGTGCAATCTCTGAAGGACACATGGTAGAGAGAGAACTTCTAGACATTGTATGATCTACATGTGCACTGTGCACATGCTAAGAAAAAAGTTATAAAAACAAACAAACAAACAAAAGGCTTCTGGCTGCTGACATGGCTCAGCAGGTAAAAATGTGTACTGTGTTCACAGAAGATACAAATTTCATTCACAGCACGCCAGCCTATGACTCTAGCCCCAGAGGATCTAAAATCGCTGTCTTCTAAAAGTACCCACAGACACAATAATTAAAAATAAATGGATACTAAAAAAAAAAAAAAAAGGTAGAAATGCAAGCACCAGATGTCATTCTGTGGCCTCTACACAAAGAAGCTAAATATAGAGAAGAAACATGCAGTCATGATAAAGGAATGTGGTTATTTTAAAAACTTTAATAGGGCACAAAATTATACCCACCATGCATTATTAAGTGATTACCATGGGCTCAGCAATTAAGAACATCTGCTGTATACGCCTAAAGTTGAAGTTCCATTCCTAAAACCCACATCCATCCATAATTCACACATGCTCCCCAACATACGCATACAGAACACACACCCTTTTAAAAAGATGATAATGCCAAGTCAATAAAGTTATAAGGTACTCAAATATACTCCCGACAAAACCAATGACACTTCCACTGAAAGACAGAGAGCCATGTGAACTCTCCAGTTGGACTGCATAAACTGCAGACAAATCCCTACTAACAATAAAGGTAATGAAAAAACATAAGGGAGAATTTTGCCAGGCGTGGTGGCGCACGTCTTTAATCCCAGCACTCGGGAGGCAGAGGCAGACGGATTTCTGAGTTCGAGGCCAGCCTGGTCTACAGAGTGAGTTCCAGGACAGCCAGGGCTACACAGAGAAACCCTGTCTCGAAAAACCAAAAAAAAAAAAAAAAAAAAAAAAAAAAAAAAAAAAAAAAAAAAAAAAAAAAAAAAAAAAAGATTATGCAGGCAAAGGAAAGCAGATTTCTGATAAGATGGATTAAATAAAAACAAAAAACTTACTATAACAAGTCTCCAGTTGTACACCAAATTGATGAGCCATTGATTTATTGGGAATTGATTTAATGGGATTCCATTAAATCAATTTTTTTTTTTTGCTTTCTTTTTGAGACTATTTCTCTGTGTAGTCTGAGCTGTACTCAAGCTCAGAGATCTGCTTGCCTCTGTCTCCCAAGTACTGGGATCAAAGATATGCATTACCACATCTGAATTAATTTTTTTTCATGAAAAAGCTAGTGGTTTTTCAATAGACAATTCCTACCTTGCAAATCAAAACAATCAATCCAGCTGATAACGTGTTTGTCTAACATATGTAAGGACCCAACTTTGATGCTCAACAGCATAGAAACCAAGATCCAGAACGGGAGAGTTTGGAGGTAAGGGGTCCCAAAAATCAAAGCCATCCTCAATTATCTGGAAATTCAAGGCCAGCTCTGTCCCAATATCTGAAGCCAAAACTACCACCTTAAAATCTCACCAGGGATTAGCTGAACTCCTAACATTTCATGAGGCTATCTGTATCCCTAAAATCTATCCAGGGACTCCATGTCCCATTAGGTATTCCCATACTAGCTCACACTCATGGCTTTCCAGCTCTTTTCTCCTTTGCTCTTATTATTAAGATGTGATACAACTTCTTCATCAAATGTTCTCCTATAAACATATATGACCAAGTAAAGACCATCAAAGTCCAATTTCCTCATAAATTTTCTTAGAATTCCCATAGACTCATTGTAAATACCTCATGCTCTATAAACACTACAAAACAATACTCTGCAATTCATATATTGTAGTAGCCTCCTGTATAACACCTTTAAAAATTCCTCATGTTCTTTCCTGCTAAGGTTATAAAGAGAGATTCAAATCTTCTTAATGACATTGCCAACTTGTAATTCTCTCTGGCTTTAGTCACTCACTTACCAGAACTATAACTGGCACTCTGATAGAAGTTGGAGCGACAGCTGGAACATTCCTTAGCAGGAAGATGGGTAGCTGGTGGGGACACAAGAAAACACCAGTACCAAGGGTGTAAATGGTGTGTGTTTTCACGCCTACTCAGAACAACACAGTTCTTTGAAAAGGGATTCCAAAAAAGTGTAGTTCCAGAACTAGAGGACCCATGGTGGCATCTATCTAGTCCTTAGAAATGGAGGTCATGTCATCGATACTATAATTCTTCCTTATAATTTTTCCATGCCATACTTTCTTATGCCTACCAATTTCAATGATTTGACCACGTTTGAATAAAAGATCCTTCACCGTCTGGCTTACTACTCTTTAAAAAAACACAAACCATTTTCTTTTTAATTTATGTGTATCAGTGTTTTACCTGCATGTTGTATGTTCTGCACACTACCTGCAAACCTGCTGCTGCCAAACCAAGAAGAGGACTTTGAATTTCTTCAGACTGGGTTACAGATGGTTGTGAGCCACCATGAAGCTGCTGGGAATCAAACCCAGAGCTAGGATAATTCTAAAATCTTTCATTTATAGGGCTGGTGAGATGGCTCAGCGGGTAAGAGCACCCGACTGCTCTTCCAAAGGTGATAAGTTCAAATCCCAGCAACCACATGGTGGCTCACAACCATCCTTAATGAGATCTGGCGCCCTCTTCTGGAATGTCTGAAGACAGCTACAGTGTACTTACATATAATAAATTAAAAAAAATCTTTCATTTAAATAGAATTTATATGAACTACATACAATTCATTCAAAGACAGAAGATTAAGTAGATTAATGTGAATTTCTCAGAATACATCAAAGCTATACATGATGGCACAAATTTATTTGTTTATTTATTTATTTATAGGGATTTATTTATTTATTTATTATTTGTTAGTGCACTGTAGCTGTCCTCAGATACTCCAGAAGAGGGCATCAGATTTCATTATGGATGGTTGTGAGCTGGGATTTGAACTCTGGACCTTCAGAAGAGCAGTCGGCGCTCTTAACCACTGAGTCATCTCGCCAGCCCTGATGGCACACATTTATAATCTTAGCTGTTGGCAGGGCAGATGCAGGAACGTACAGAAGCATGAATCAGGACCTCACGGAAAAGTGCTCAATGCCCTCCAATCACCTTTACACAGCACATGCATACTCACAAATCTAAAGCTGTTACCAATCAGTACCTACTGATGGGCCCCAATTCTACAGACAATCACCTTAACAAAACACTGAAGACAGTGGGGGCAGAGTTTCTTAGTGGTGTTGAGAGAAAAAAATGTCAGGATTAGAATAAGTATGCTAAGCCTGTGTGTGGGCTCAACAGGTGGATGTCCTTGCCAGAAGTCTGAATTATAGACACCTGCATAGTACAGGTATAGGAAGATGTTCCCAGCTTGCCTTCTAGTCTCTGTATGTATACTGGATCACTTGAACACATATATGCACACACAAAATTAGTGTGATTAGTATAAAAAATTCAGAAAAAAATCCTACTCCACTAGGCAGTGGTGGCACACACCTTAAAACTCAGCACTTAGGAGGCAGAGACAGGCAGATCTCTGAATTTGAGGCCAGCCTGGTCTACAGCGTGAGTTCCAGGACAGCCAGGGATACACAGAGAAACCCTATCTCGAAAAAAAAACCTACCTCAATATTAAACTGACATTTAGTTATACCAAAAGCAATTTATATTCCCACAGCTCAAAAATTTAACTGGAATTAGGAAGGACACTTACTCATAATTTTTCACAAGCTGATAAAGGCAAAGAAGGATTCCCAGCCAACAAGCACTGTTATCAGACTGAAGATAAAAGCCAATCTTGTCCACTATGGCAGTCCAGCGGCTTGGATAGTCATGTTTGATGATATGATGGATGCATGTAGTAAGCTGTACCCTGAAAGTCAAAACCCAACAGTAAGGAAAAAGAATCTTAACCTAGACAATTCTTGACTAAGTCAAACAAAGAAAAATGTGTTGTTTCAACAAAATCTAATTTCAAATTAGAAAACTTCAGGAAACTGGATACACATAAAATGCAGATAATTCAATACAATTCACTCTGAAACAAACTACCTCTTTATACCAATTTAAAAGAAACCAAATAGTCATCCAAGCCTAATTGCACATACATATAATCCCAGCAAGCTGGTAGTAGAGGCAAGCAGATCTTGTATTTGATGCCAGTCTGAGGTATACAAGACCCTAGTTTCAAAAGACTTTTTAGCTTTCATTGTAGAAAATACCAACTACACAAACATCTGTATAGTCAAATACTGTAGCTCATACTTCTCAGGAAGTTTAGAGTTTAAGGCTAGCCTGGACTACCAGGTTAACCAGATCTACTAACAAGACCCTTTTCAAAAAACCAAAAAGTTGTCTCAAAAAAAAAAAAAAAAAAAAAGTTCAGAGTCCCACATATAGTCAATACAAACATGAAGACCTGAGTTTAATCCTCCAAAACCCATGGATAATGTCAAGTGCAGCACTGTACACCTGTACAATCATGTGTTAGGGAGACATAGATAGCAGGATCCCAGAATCTTGAGGGTTAGCCAACCTTATCAAACCAATGAGCTCTGAGTTCAGTGTGAATCTGCATCTCAAAGATTGCAAAAAGTACAAAAGAAAAAAGACAGCCAACATCAGTCTCTGTCTTGTCCACACAAAAATAAGTTTGTTTGGTCCTAGAAAATAAGAGTGCTAGTCTGGCCTGGCGGTGGTGGCACATGCCTTTAATCCCAGCACTTGGGAGGCAGAGGCAGGCAGATTTCTGAGTTAGAGGCCAGCCTGGTCTACAAAGTGAGTTGCAGGGCTACACAGAGAAACCCTGTCTCAAAAACCAAAAAAAGAGTGCTAGTCTGGTACCTTATGACTCCAAGCCACTTGTTAGGCATCTTTGAGTTCAATGCCAGCCTGATAGACCAGGTTCCAGGCTATCAGACAGCATACTGGTAAGGACACTTCCCTCTTATGAGCAGGCCTTATTTCAATGCTTGCTCTGAAGAGGTAGAGGTCTTTCAAAAATCAACCTACATATTGTTAAATAGCATTCAGCATTTTTCCTTTCCCTGTGCAGGAATAAAAAAGGAATAAAAAAAGTAGGAGCATCATATGACAGCTACACCCTCAGTACTCGCCATTCTGAGACAGGGTCTTTGTCTGCTTCTAAAGTTCTGGATTACAGGCCAGGCTCCATTCCAACTCTACCATCTTGTTATTCTTTCATCCAATCACACTATGCTGCACAACTTTTACCAAAAAAAATTTTCATTTTGGCTTTGTAAACATAAGTACAATGGCAAAACAAAGAATCTTACATATATTTTACAACAACATCTGCTACAATTTTGTTATAAAAACAGCAGGTTGAATGCCTTTAATCCTTGTACTCAGTAGACAGAGGTAGGTGGCTGAACTCAAGGGTAGCCTGCTCCACAAAGTAAGACTGTCTCCAAATAAATGTTTTAAAAAACAAAATTTTAAAAATGGTTATGTTCTGAAAAAAGAAAATTTTAGAAAGCACAAAACATACACCTGTAGTAATCAGTAAATTTCAATAAACATACCTGATCAGCTCTGGTGAGTGGATAATGGCTTCTACAATATTTTCTCGAATGCAATGTCGATCTTCTTCTGGAATAGTATATGGGGTGATGTCCCCTGGTGTGGCTTCCCGATCAGGCCAATATTGTGTTATCATATTTTTCAAATAAATAACACCTAAAACATAGACCATCCACAAAGTAATGTTTACTCTAAAAACAGAATACAGTATCTTTGGGGGAATATCAACATTAGGAAGAGATTCTTTTGTAAGTAAACTCATAACCAATTCTTTCAAATCAATAATCAAAACTCGGTAGAAGGCATTTACCTACAAAATTATTAAACATACAACCCAAGAGAACCCAGCAAATGAATTCTGTATACCAAAATTTTCTAAATAAAACCCATAAGGATTAAATCATATAAATTCAGAGCCTATAACTCATCACTTGAGCATGATTAAATTTATTTAATATATTAGTAAAAGTTAAAGAAAAATAAAACAGCATAAGGGTTCTCAGTGTCTAAATCCAATATTTCTGTCACACGGAACTTCAAAAAAAAATTTTAAGGGTGGTTTTATTTTTGAAAACACGATCAAATCTTTTTTTTTTTGGTTTTTGATACAGGGTTTCTCTGTGTAGCCCTGGCTGTCCTAGAACTCACTCTGTAGACCAGAAATTCAGAAATTCCCCTGCCTCTGCCTCCCCAGTGCTGGGATTAAAGGTGTGTGCCACCACGCCCAGCTGGAACTTCAAATTTTATGAGAAAATGTGCTGTACTCAAAAATCATAGATTATAATATGCCAACCACTATACATACTGCTACCTTTGCACATTGCTGTCTAACAGTTAACAAGATGTTGAAGCAAGTATGATCTAGATCACTAACAAGGCTTTTTACTCAGCCATCTGGGGAATGTGGAGCACAAATGTATAACATGAAATTGACTCCTACATTCTGTGGGAGACTAGAATGACTGGTAAATTTGACCTGAAGTCTTATACCCACTTAAACAAAGGTAACTCCGTCTTCAGAATTTAATTAATACTTTTTGTTTGTTTGTTTGCTTCTTTTTCAAGACAGGGTTTCTCTGTGTAGCCCTGGCTGTCCTAGAACTCACTCTGTAGACCAGGCTGGCCTTGAAATCAGAAATCCCCCTGCTTCTGCCTCCCAAGTGCTGGGATCAAAGGTATGCTCCACCACTGCCCGGCAATTAATACTTAATCTTAACCGTGTTATTTTAAAAAGGGAATCATATCCATAGTAATACATGGGGTTGACATATTCTAGATTTTCACTAATATAGAATTATTTTATTCCCCCAAGGGCTGGTGAGATAGCTCTGAGGGTAAGAACATTGACTGCTCTTCGGAAGGTCCAGAGTTCAAATCCCAACAACCATATGGTGGCTCACAACCACCCATGAGATCTGAAACCCTGGTCTGGTGGGTCTGGAGACAGCTACACTGTACTTATTTATAATAATAAATAAATCTTTGGGCCAGAGCAAGCCCGTGGTTGACTGGAGCGAGCAGAAGTCCTAAATTCAATTCCCAACAACCAGATGAAGGCTCACAACTATCTGTACAGCTACAGTGTGTACTCATATACATAAAATAAATAAATCTTAAAAATTGTATTGGCTCAAAACATAACAAGAGCAAAATTAGGACCTGACAGTGCTATGTCTAGATAATTTCTTTCATTATAATGAACACAAGAATTGAATGCATACTTATTTGACTTAGTATTTGTTTTTCATTATGACAAAACATAAACTGAAAACTACAGTGTAAGTTTATTAGTATTCAGTATACCCCCAAACACACTACTATAAAACTCAAATGAACTCATCATTCAAAGCATAGCAGATAAAAGAACTACATGCTATGCATTAAAATTTCCATTAGCCCAAGAATGTCATCCTAAGATTAATGATTATTTTAAATTCATATTTAGTTGATGAATGAGTGTTTAGTTGGCATGTCTATTCGTCCATCTATTACAGTGTTGGAAATAAAATACTGGGACTTAAAACACTAAAATATGCCAGGCAGTGGTGAAGCATGCCTTTAATCCCAGCACTTGGGAGGCAGAGGCGGGGGATTTCTGAGTTCAAGGCCAGCCTGGTCTACTGGTCTACAAAGTGAGTTCCAGGACAGCCAGGGCTACACACACACACACACACACAAAACAAACAAACAAACAAACAAACAAAAACACACTAAAATGTGCTCTACAACTGATGGATGTTGAAGTCCCAATTCCATATTCCATACTTTAATAGCTTCCATTTTAAAAATACTAAAATGCTTCTCCATTATAATTTTATCTTCCAATGTATAAAATCAAGACTATAATGTGGTAAAACTAACCATCTTCTTACATTCTTACATGTCAAACACTTTTATTCTAGTTAAAATTTGGGAATTAAAGACTACAGAAGCGCCGGGCATGATGATGCACGCCTTTAATCTCAGCACTTGGGAGGCAGAGGCAGGTGGATTTCAGAGTTCGAGGCCAGCCTGGTCTACAAAGTGAGTTCCAGGACAACCAGAGCTATTCAGAGAAACCCTGTATCGAAGAGAAAAAAAAAAAAAAAAAAAGACTACATAAGCTTCCTTTGGAGTTACAGGCCACGTAAGAATAGTGAAACTAAAATTTTTGCTTAGAGCTTAAGGCTCAAAGAGCACTAGTTTAATTCCCAGAACCCACATGATAGCTTGGAACCATCTTAACTGCTATTCAAGAGGATGTGATGCCCTTTACTGGCCTCAAAAGACATATACCCAGGTAAAATATCCATACACAGAGCTTTTTGGAAAAAAAAAAAAGTATTCAATTTTCACTTTATAGATAGAAAGATGGCTCAGCAGTTAAGACCACCAAGTGCTGTTTCAGAGGATCTGAGTTCAATTATTAGGACCCACAACAGCACCTCAACTGTAATCCCGTTCCAGATCTGATACCCTGTTATCCTGGCGGCACTGGGCACACACAATGCACAGATATTTGACACCCATACTCGTAAAATGAAAGTAAATAAATCTCAATTTTTTTTATTTAAGCCCTACTACCAAATATCAAGGTACTTGTTGTAGCTATAAACACCAAAAGTAAATGGATTCTTACTGGAGATTACTCAAGAACCATAACAAACCTTTTAATCAATATTTTGCTTGTACACTCAAGGAAATAATTCAAGAAACTTGCCTGCCTGTCTCACAGGTAAATCCAGTTGTTCTGACATAGTAATCTGGAGCAGTGTTGAAACGAAATTCAGAGACTTGTGTGCCTATAAACAAGTAAACAAAAAGACTTTAAATTTCTGCAGATGAACATACTTTTACTTATTTAGACACATCTTGAAGCCATCATCCTCCTTCCTTAGCTTTCTGGGATTACTGCGGTATATTGTTCATAAAAACTGATTCCTTTGAATGATTGTACTATGCTGGGTCTAGTAGCTAACATCTTTCTTTCCAGCTCTCGGGGAAGCTGAGGCAGGAAGATAAGGCCAACCTGAGACTCAGAAAAATCTCAAAAAAATCAACAGACTCAGATGCAGCTCAGTTGGCTTAGTGCAACACACAAAACCCTGAGTTTGATCCCTACCATCTCAAAACCTGCACTCAAGTGAAGGCAGGGAAATGAGTTTTAGCTCCACAACCATTCATTAACTGCAGTTTCAGGGGATCACAAACCTCTTCTGGTCTCCAAGGACACTGAACACATGTGGTGCACTCATACACGTACAATAAAAACAATTTTAAAGGCTGGACATGATGGCGCATGCCTTTAATCCCAGCACTCGGGAGGCAGAGGCAGGCGATTTCTGAGTTGGAGGCCAGCCTGGTCTACAAGTGAGTTCCAGGACAGCCAGGGCTATACAGAGAAACCCTGTCTCCAAAAAAAAAAAAAAAAAAGCAGAAATGGCACCTCACAGAGGGAAGGAAAAGAAGGAAGAACAGGTCATCAGCCTTAGGCCTCAGGTGGCTGAAGAAGAAAATGTATTTGGTGTCTGCCACATCTTTGCTTCCTTCAAGGACATGCATCCATGTCCATGTTGAGGATCTTTCTTGCAAAGAAACCAGTGACCAGCGGAATGGAATGAAGGTAAAGGCTGACTGAGATGAGTCCTCCCCATATGTAGTCATATGGGGAGGCTGCCCAGGATGTGGCCCAGAGGTGCAACTGGGTATCATTGCCCTATATATCAAACTCCAGGCCACAGGAAGAAAGAAACAAGACCAAGAGCTCAGTCAGCCCTCAGAGCTCTCTCTTACTCGCTCTGGATGAAGATTGGGCAAATTGAAGATGTCACCCCCATTCCCTCTGACAGCACTTGAAGGAAGGGCGGGGGGAGAGGGGGTCATCATGGTCACCATCTATGAACAGAGCTTCTCAAATTATTTTCTGTTAATAAATTGTTTTGTGTAAGCTTGAAAAATAGAAAAAGGGCTGGAGAGATGGCTCAGCAGTTAAGAGTACTGACTGTTCAAATCCCAGCAACCACAAGGTGGCTCACGACCATTTGAGATCTGACTCCCTTTCTGGGGTGTCTGAAGACAGCTACATATACTTACATATAATAAATAAATCTTAAAAAAAAAAAAAAAAAAAAGTCCTCAGGCTGGGCGTGGTTGTGCACGCCTTTAATCCCAGCACTGGGGAAGCAGAAGCAGGCAGATTTCTGAGTTGGAGGCCAGCCTGGTCTGCAAAGTGAGTTCTAGGACAGCCAGGGCTACACAGAGAAACCCTGTCTCATAAAAACAAAAACAAAACAAAACAAAAGTCCACTATCATGAAGGTGCTGCGGCTGACAGAAAATTAGCAGACTATCCATCCACCTATTACAATCAATAGATTTTTCTTTTAAATTATTTTAGTTATATAGCTGTATGCCTTGTCCTGCAGAGGCCAGAAGGCTCATGTAATTCCTTGAAAGTTTAGCCAGTGTCCTTATACACTGAGCCATCTCTCCAGCCTGTTTCCATAATTTTTAAACTACTCTGCAGCATTGACTTAGCCTACTTATAAAAGACAGGATTCAGTCAGCTATTAGATGGAACACAGGGTTCCCAAGGGAGGAGCTAGAGAAAGTACCCAAGGAGCTGAAGGTGTCTCCAACCCTATAGATGGAAGAACAATATGATCTAACTAGTACCTCCAGAGCTCACGTCTCTAGCTGCATATATAGCAGAAGATGGCCTAGTTGGCCATCATTGGGAAGAGAGGCCCCTTGGTCATGCAACCTTTACATGCCCCAGTACAGGGGAACGCCAGGGCCAATATGTGGGATTGGGTAGGCAGGGAAACAGGGCGGGGGATGGGGGAGGCTTTAGGGGGCTTTCAGGATAATATTTGAAATGTAAATGAAGAAAATATCTAATAAAAATTGAAAAAAAAAGGACAGGATTATAAATACTAATATAGTATTATCTTTTAGATCTTTACAATGCTGTCACCAAGTTCTTGTCTCATAACCAAAATATTCAGGGAGTTTCTACCTCCCAATTTCTGAACAGTACTACTCTTGGCTAAGAAATGTTTTGAATTTACTGTGTGGTAAAGCATACGTAGAGGCCAGAGGACCAGGAGAGTTCAATGGCATTCTCAGCCACAAAATCATTTCAAAACTAAACTAGAACTGTCTCAAACAAACAAAAAACAAAAATAAGCTTGATAAAACCCACCTGTTATTCTAGCACTAGGGATACTGAGACAGAAGGATCACTTCAAACTCAAGATCAGCCCAGGATTTGTACACAAACAGGACTTTCAAACCACAAATCTGGTCTCTCAAACATATACCAAAGATCCTGATGTTCAAATTAATTTCTAGACACCACAAATTATCCAACAAATGGGTCATTATTTTCCCTCTTTTGAAATCCATTTCTTTCCTTTGTTTTTGACCACAGGTTTCACTGGGTAGCCTTGGCTGGTTTGAACTCAAGAGATGTGCCAGTATCTGCCTCCAAAGTACTAACTTCAGTAAACATTTTAAGTCCTTCACTATTGTTTTCTTGAATGGAAGGAATAGTAGAACTGAACCTAGGATCTCACACATTCCAGTCCCTTTTAAATAATAAAACAAAAATCAGGCATCTTTCTCCAGGATCTAGCCCAATAAATGGAATTAGAGCCAGAAACACAAACACTGCATTTTCTCTTTCATTTGAGACTTCCATTTCCAAATCTTCAAATGTGAGTACATATTCTGGAGTAACTGTAGAAACCAGAAAGGCAGATAGTGACCATTATTGGGGGAGGAGGTAATAGAAGAACTAACTGGACAAATGATATGATCTCAGAAATGGAAAAAAGGCTAAAATTAGGGAATAAGGAGGAAGATAAACACAAAAGAGAAGGGCAAAAACAGTAGAAATTTCTTCAAAAGACACAAGGAATCATATAATTAAAAAAAAAAAAAACAACCCTGTAACACATATATAGACTAAGTTCTGTTATTTGGGCTCCCTCCAAGAGCCAAGACTATCATCCAACAAAAACCCTAACACCAAAAACCCTTACAGAGTTTCTCTTTGTAGCCCAGTAGGTTCTCTCCTGTCCTGAATGACACCATACAAGCTTCCAAAGGAAGGAAGCAACCAACAGGCCTACCCAGCTCTGATGCCTACAAAGTATGATGGCATGATAGCTATAAGGGTGCAATAATGGCACATATACCTTGGCAGTAACCAATGACTCTCTAATTGGACTTAAGATATTGTTCTTGAAAAGAAAAATCATTCCTGGTAGTGAAGACCTAGCTAACGACCCAGGACTAGTAAAGTCAGGGATCCTGGAAAAGAATCTACCTGCACTGCTTTACTAAACAAGCACAATCCCTAAGGACATTCGAAATGTCTTTATACCCACAAATAAATGTAGTCCTCCTTACCTTTCAAACTTCTCCTTGCAACAGATAAAGACCATTACAAAAACCAACAACCATCCGGGGGTGGTGGCACACACCTTTAATCTCAGCATTGGGGAGGCAGAGGCAGGCAGATTTCTGCATTTGAGGCCAGCCTGGTCTACAAAGCTAGTTCCAGGACAGCCAGGACTACACAGAGAAACCCTGTCTCGAAAACCAAAAAAAAAAAAAAAAAAAAGTAAGTAACTGCTTGTGGCAATCATTCCAGGACTCATAGTTTGAAACATAAAACAGATATTCATCAATACCAAATTGACTTACTTTCTCAGATAAAACAGCCTGAACCTACAGACTAAAATAAAATCTTCCCTTGCAATCCCACATTACAGGCACTCAATTGTCTTCTAACTCCACACAGGTGCTGTAGAACATATGTATGCATGCACTGCAGAGATAACACACAAAATAAACTTTTCTCCTAATATAAAAAGGCATCAACTAATCTCCAAAATATGACACTCAGATGAAGCTATAGCTAACAGATTTCCTTATATTCTGAGACAGAATTTTACTTTTTAATCCAGGATGACCAGGAACTCTTCAACTTACAACCCTCTTTTCTCAGCAGCCCAGCTGTTCAACTGCCATGCCTAAGCAAAATCTATCTTATTTATTTATTTTTACTGTTACTTATGCAGCTCCTGCACCCAAGATACCAAACTCCAGGGACAGGAAAGGCCACAAAGCATTTATTTATGCCTTTTTTGACACCACATTCACTAGTGACCAAAAGTGAATGGGCAACACAAAGGCTAGCAAAAATTTATTTTAATGATTAAAAAAATTAAAGTATTCTAAATGGCTCAGATGTTAGGAATGCTGGCTATTCTTCCAGAGGACCCTGGGATTCAACTCACAACACCTACACTGTAGCTCACACCATTTGTAATTCCAGTTCTATGGGATATAATGCTGTTTTTCTGGTCTTGAAGGATAACAGGTACACACACAAGTGGCACAGAAATACATACTACTAAAATACCCACACACATAAACCATTTTGTCCTTTAAAGAAATGTGTTAGGTTCCTATTATATGTATCTGAGCATTATGCCTACATGTGTACCATATGCTCCCATTGCCTGAGGAGGTAAGAAGGTGTCAGATCTCCTGGGAAACAAATCTGGATCCTCTGGAAGAGCAACATGGGCTCTTAACTACTGTGTCATCTCTCCAGCACAAATGAATGTTCTAAACACTTCTATTTATGTTTTTGAATTCAACAAATATTTCCTGTGTCTATTATGTGCCAGTCATTATGTGCTTAGAATTGTTAAAATTTTTCCTATTAATATTTCTACCCTGTAGTGGTGGATTCAGTGTACAAAGAAGCACTTCAACTGAAGTTATCAGATCTAAGACAGAAGTAGACAGAGACCGGAAACAAACTCTAGGCTTCATCTGCTTGTACATTAAGTATCATATGTAGCTTAGGTAACTTGGAGGACCTACTGATGCCACATCCCTAGATTTTTACTTATATCACTCCCTTGAACCACACAACACAGTGGCAGATACTATTTTAGTTACACATATAAGGAAAGCAACACCCAACAGGTTCCACAGCCTGATATTCAACATAACGTAGATGGGAAAAAAATTGCACCTGTACTAACATATAGACTTTACGGAGCATTTACAATAAACTGGACAATATAAAGATTTAAGGTACAAAAGTTCTAATGATGTAACTCAGTAGTACACAGGCTAATGCTAATATGTAAATATCCCATCTTACATAAGAAACTTGACCACTGCCAGGCGTGGTGGCACGCGCCTTTAATCCCAGCACTTGAGAGGCCGAGGCAGGTGGATTTCTGAGTTTGAGGCCAGCCTGGTCTACAAAGTGAGTTCCAGGTCAGCCAGGACTATACAGAGAAACCCTGTCTCAAAAAACCAAAATATAAAAAAAAAGAAAAGGGGGGCTGGTGAGATGGCTCAGCGGGTAAGAGCACCCGACTGCTCTTCTGAAGGTGATAAGTTCAAATCCCAGCATCCACATGGTGGCTCACAACCATCCGTAACGAGATCTGGCGCCCTCTTCTGGAGTGTCTGAAGACAGCTACAGTGTATTTACATATAATAAATAAAATAAATCTTAAAAAAAAAAAGAAAAGAAACTTGACCACTGTTGATATGCATGGCAAGATATATTGTTGAACAGAGACTACAGTACAGAATTTTAAAATCTTTGTATTTATGTATGTATGCATTTTCATATATGTAGACATCAGCATATATGTTGACATAGATTAGGTTCTCTACCACACAGGCCATTTGAAAATACTATCTAGGTTGAGCATAGTGGAGTGTCTGAGGCAAACTTAGATGACAAAGAACCATGTTTCAAAAAGAAACAAAACAAAAACAACAACAACAAAAACATGTCCCAAACAGTTGTTAATTCCTTAGTCTAATGTCACTTTTATTTTAGTTATGTGATTGTGTGTGTGTGCGTGTGTAAAATGAGAGCTTTATAAAACAAGGGAAGGAGATAAGAATGTAGTCAGAAAATGGAAGCTACAATATAAGGAGACATTTGAAAAGATAGTTGAAGGTGTTGGTCAGGGAGATACCTTTAGGAAGAGTTCCAGACCATCCAGATGAGCACACATGCTCAGTACTATTATATTTGCAAACTGAAAACTTTGCGAAGCTGGGCATGGTGACACATGCCTTTAATCCCAGGCAGAGAGGCGTGTACATTTTTGTGTTCAAGGACAGCCAAGTTGACAGCAGATTATAGGCTATCCAGGAACTAAGACTCAAGCACCCTCCCTCAAAAAAATTAATTAAAATAAAACGGCTGAAAATATCTCCAGTTTTTAGCCATTGATTACCTCACTTAGTTAAGGGAATCATTCCAAAACAAAGATCTTTTAACATGGCTGAGCAATGTTCAATGTCTAAGGAGTGAAGAACAGCTTTAATGAAAGATCAAGTGTGCGCCTCACCACACTGAGGTTAAAAGCTTCTCAAAGATGTGCTTTTCTCATTCTTATCTGGATTGTTTCCTAAGTCAGAGTAAACATTCTAAAAGTTACCTTAGGACGATTAGCTAACAATCTAAATGTAGTAACTGAAAAACATACAAGAGCTAAAAATTACAGAAATGTCAGCCAAATTATACATTTTCTTTGGCAGAAAAGATTATCAGTGTTCACTGTTCCATTGTACTCTAGATTGCAGATCAATGGCCGAGTCAAAGACTTTGATTAATATTATGATTATTCCTTTATCTTTTAAAACATAACTTGTTAATATTTTCTCTAAGTCTATATTATACTGGTGCTCATAAGTTGACATGCAAAACTGGATGTGCTGGTCCATGGACTAGGAAGGCTGAGGCAGAAAGATCACCCAGGAATTTGAGACCAGCTTGGGTTAAGGGGTGAAACCCTGTCTGAAAAACAAAACTAAGCAAAAAACTAGGAATGCAGTAATTGTTCACAGAATTTCACATTTGAAGTAAACATTTACCCAATCTTTTTTTTTTTTAGGTTTTTTGAGACAGGGTTTCTCTGTGTAGCCCTGGCTGTCCTGGAACTTACTCTGTAGACCAGGCTGGCCTCCAACTCAGAAACCAGCCTGCCTCTGCCTCCCAAGTGCCGCCAACCACGCCCGTCTCACATTTACCCAATCTTTATGTAAAAGAAATCAATTCTTTAAAAAAAAAAACAAAACAAAACAATTTTAAGAGAGTCCTGTGTATTCATGACAGAAATACCTAGGACAAAACTTTCAGGTTTTCTAGTATTTGAAAAAAAACCCAGTCTCACCCTGCAGCCCAGGCTGGCCTGAAACTCCTGAGCAATCTATCCTCCTGCCTCAGCATTCATTGTGCTGGGATTATAGGTGTAAACCACATGATGCTTGTTTTTAGTACATGTATTAATATTCCATAAGCAGAATAATATTCATTGCACAGAAAACCCATCTGAAAAAGAACAATTGATCCATTAATTTCTTGTATGATTTAATAACATTTTAAATGTTTCACTTTACCATTTTACATCCCAAAGTAAGCTCTTGCCTAGGTGACTTTGGGTCTAAAAAATTTCAGTATACTATGATCCCTCAGCATGGTCTCATTTACATATAATTGTGAAATAATATATTTGAACTGTGGGTGGTCTTGGATAACTGTAAATTCCTTGAAGGCAGGGTTATCTATACAGCATAGTAAACTTGAGATGCTCAGTTAATAGTCTCCCTGATGTTTCCTCTAAGTCAATGCTTTAAGATTTCTTTAAACAAGGGTTTCTCTTTGCATTAAGAAAATACTTATACATATATGTATGTATAAAGCGTGCATATACAGTTTAGTGTTTGTGTATATACAGTATACATATATATGTATATGAACACACACACCAAAACACTGGACTCAAGAGACCTTAGAGGCCTTTCTATAAACCTCTTAAATTCTTACTAATATATAAAATAGCAAAGTTCAGAAATAAAGAGCTCTCATGAAATCAGTACAATGGAATATCCATGTAACATTACAGTTTTCCAAGGGGCACTGCCCAAAACACGTGGAAGAGAAACCAACTCTCCATTAATGTTGCATATGAAAGCTCTATAGGCTCTATAGATTATCTCACTTGACCATCACAGCAACCCTATGGCCTAATTTCATGAATGAGTACGTCTCAGGATCCGGAGGTGAGACTTGCCCAAGGTCACTCACTCCAGAAATCAGTGAGGCTGCTATACCTAGAAGGTCGCACTTTATCTGACCCGTTCCACTACATCATCCCGCTTCCCAACTGTGGTACTAGGATAGTACCAGAGCGGGGATCGCACTGTGTAACCCACACTACCCCTGCCCTACCAGATCTGAAATCTGTCCCTAGCAGCTCGCCGGCGAGAAGAAAGTTGTACTGGACAGGCAGGTCACTGATCCGCCAAGAGCCGACACAAGGCTGACAGGCCCAGCCCCCAGTGGACTAGCAAGCCTCCCCAGGAACCCCGACCGACCCGGCGCCGGAAAGACTGGTCTGGGACTCATCTCTGCACCCTCCCAGTTTGTCTCGCCCCCTCCCGAGAGCAAGCTGGGAGACAGCCAGAGGGCGGCGGGCCACGGGAGCCGGCCATGTGTCCAGACCGTCACGCCCGCCTAGCTCGGCCGGCTCCACACGCCCAGACCGGACCCAGAGGCCCACTCGGAAGCCGACTCAGTGGCGGCCTGGACGCCGCGTCCCCTCAGCGGAGACTGGCACGGCGGGCAGATCTCCGCCCAACCTCGCCAAATGGGCTCGTCGGAGCCGCGCTCCTCGTCTCCAGCCAGGCCTGGAAGTCTTGGCCTGCCGGCCCACAAGCCCACAGCAGCCGCTAGCCGGCCGTCCTTACTTCATTGAGCTGGCGCTCAGCGGCCTCGCGCAGGGCTGGGTCCATGGTGCCCCGGAGGGCCTCGATGATGGTGTTGGGATCCATCGCCGCGCGGTCGGTCAGACCCGGGACACCGGTGCTTCTGAGGCAGAAATAGCGCCACTCACTGCGCACATGGACCGGCCGCGCTCCGCAGAGGCAACCGGCGCGAAAGGAAAGAGAAGCGCCAAGGCCCCGGATAGAACCTTCTCGCCTCGGCGTGGAGGCGGGAGATGCTCCGGCCACTTCCTGTCAAGTCTCCCGCGGAGCACCCTGGGAAATGTAGTCCGCAATCGCAGACACGGCCCACAGTGGCTGGCTCCCACTGTAATCAGCCTTACTACTGAAAGAGACAACGTTCAAACGCCACAAAGAGAAAAGAAATATAGTTACAAAATTTTATATGATATCCCTAGAGAATCTCAAGAAATGTGTGATGCAATACGTTCTTACTAACTGTATAATTAAAAGAAATTTCTGTTTTGCTTTTTAAGGCAGGCTTGCAATATAGCCCAAGCTGACCTGAACTTGTTGCAATACTACTGCCTGAGCCTCCCAGATGGAACTTTCTCAACAATGATTTGAGATGGATTTCTAAATGCCATAAAAACTGCACCACTTTGATTCATTAATCTCATTTTGTAATATATTGAAGTTGTACCTTATTAATGAGTGTTCAAATCTCAGCTACGTTATTATATAAATTATTTCTAAATTCAGAATAAATGTATAATGTCCATTAAAACTCCCCGAGTATGGATATTTAAACCTCTAATTCAGTAGTTCTCATCTTGTAGGTCTGTGGGCCATGACCCCTTTGGGGTCAAATGATCCTTTCACAGATGTTGAATATCAGCTATCCTCTGTATATCAGATATTTACAGTACAATCCATAACAGTAGCAAAATTGCAGTTATTTTGGTTTGGCTTGGTTTGGTTTGGTTTTTTCGAGACAGGGTTTCTCTGTATAGCTCTGACTGTCCTGGAACTCACTCTGTAGACCAGGCTGGCCTCGAACTCAGAAATCTGCCTGCCTCAACCTCCCAAGTGCTGGGATTAAAGGCGTGCGCCACCACGCCCAGCTAAAATTGTAGTTATAAAGTCGTAATGAATATGCTACTGTTATGGTTGGGAATCATAATATAAGTAACTATATTGAAGTTATGAAATGCAGCAATGAAAATATTGAGAACCACTGTCATATATCTCAAATCATTTTACCGTTAGAAATCAAACCAATTTTCAATTAGAATCTAAGGGAAGCTATATACTGAGAGCTTCAGGCAGGCCTGAGCTACAATGCTTGAACCTGTCTCAAAAAAGGAGCAACAGGGAGCTGTAGAAATGACTCAGTAGTTAGGACCTTATGTTCTTGAAGAAAGCAGGAGTTCAGTTCTCTGTGTAGAACATACTGTCCTAAATTTGTAATCCTGCTCCACCCCACAAGCGCTGGGATTATGGGAGTGTACTACCATACTTGATTATAAATTTAAGTTCTCACGAATTAAGAATATTTTGATTTTTTGCTTTAAATTCCAGCACTTAGAAGGCAGAGGTAGTAAGAACTCTGTGAGTTTAAGAACCAACCTGCTATACATATCAAGTTCTGCCAGGCTGCATACCCTGTCTCAAACAAACAAACAAACAAACAACAGCCAAAACAAAGGCTTCCTTCCTTACGTTGCCTTCTTTCCATTACAGCAACACAAAACTAAGGAATACAATCACAATCAATTTATTTGATTCTGGGGATCAAAGTTTCTGCCTCCTAAACAAGCACTCTGCCAACTAAACTACATCGCCAGCCCCTAACTGGTTTTTTTGTTTGTTTGTTTTTGGTTTTGGTTTTTCGAGACAGGGTTTCTCTGTGTATCCCTGGCTGTCCTGGAACTCAGCCAGGCTGAGTAGACCAGGCTGGCCTCAAACTCAGAAATCTGCCTGCCTCTGCCTCTGCCTCCCAAGTGCTGGGACTAAAGGCGTGTGCCACCACGCCTGGCTTCTGTTTTTTTTTTTTAAGATTCTTTTTAAAAATTACTTAAACAAATAAATATATATGGAGCTGGAGTGGGGAGCAAGTACACGCACATGAGTGCAAGTTCCCTCGGAATCCAGAAGGCGTTGGAGCTACTGGAGCAGGAATTACAGGTGTTATTAACCACCTGACATGAGTGCTGGGAACCACATTCAGGTTCTCTGAAAGAGCAGTACACCCTCTTTTTTGTTTGTTTGTTTGTTTTTTCGAGACAGGGTTTCTCTGTATAGCCCTGGCTGTCCTGGAACTCACTTTGTAGACCAGGCTGGCCTTGAACTCAGAAATCCACCTGCTTCTGCCTCCCAAGTGGTGGGATCACCACGCCCGGCAGAAGTGTCAAACTAAACTAGAGTTATTTGAAAGGAGGGAGCCTCAGTTGAGAAAATGCCTCCAAAAGATACCGCTGTAAGTGTGGAGAGCTCTTGGTGCCACTTCAAGGATATTGGCAAGAATTTGACCTTGGGCTAGGACAAGAAAGTAGGCTCAATATCTTGATCATCTTGATAAGACCCTGAATATGATGGGACCTTTGTTAATGCTTTGTTTATTCTTTGACTACATTGTTCATACATTAGAACTGGCCATATTCTTTCCATGTACCAGAATGATATAAAAGCAGACTTGGAAAAATGAAACCCATTTCAGTACTTGTTGGAGCCATACTATAATAGTTGTCTGCTGGCAGCCTATGTAAAGGACTTAGAAAAAGGAAGTTAACTTGCTTTTTGCTTGATTGCTACTGCTGGTAAATTAACCCCTTTACTGGTATTAGTGCCTACTTCTTTGGGATTCCAGCATATACTGAAGAACAGCTGAGACATGCAACCTCATGGACTTAACAACTACTGGATTCTTGGACCTTCCAGTTGTAGACAGCCATTGTTGAACTAGTTGGACCATAGCCTGTAAGCTACTTTAATAGCTCCTTTCTTTCTCACTCTGTCAAAGAGACACTGGAGGAGGAGAAAGGGAGATGGAAGGGGAGGGGGAGGAGGAGGAAGGGCGAGCAGGAGGGAGAGGGAGAGAGGTTGAGATATTCTATAAGTTATGTTCCTCTAGAGGAGCCTGACTGGGGCTGGTGAGATGGCTCAGCAGGTAAGAGCACTGATTACTCTTCTGAAGACCCTGAGTTCAAGTCCCAGAAACCACATGGTGGCTTACAGCCACCAGTAAAGAGATCTGAAGCCCACTTCTAGTGAGTCTGAAGATCGCTACAGTGTAGTTATTTATAATAATAAATAAATCTTTGAGCCAGAGCGAGCAGGGACTGAGTGAGCAGAGGTCCTAAATTCAATTCCCAACAACCAGATGAAGGCTCACAACTATCTCTACAGCTACTGTGTGTACTCATATACATAAAATAAATAAATCTTTTTAAAAAAATTTAAAAAGGACCTTGACTAAAAATATACTTACCTTGTACCCAAGCTATTGATTTAACCTGCCATAAGAGAACAATTTAACAACCAACCTTACTTGTCTTGGATTTCCCATGTAATCAGTTTTTACAACCTAAACTAATGAGTAGCTACAATCTTCAGTTACATTCTCTTCTATGCCCTACCTAGTTAATGCATGTGTACCATTAGCAGAAAGCAGAAAATACCGAAGCTGAAAGAAATTTTGTAAAATCTAACACAAAGTTTGAAAGCAACTATTTATGGGTATTAGTTACTAAACAATGATGTTGATTATCTGGTCAGTTGGAGTCAGTTGGAGCCAATGACTTAATCCCTTGTACATCTTGGCTACATTTTTTTTTTTTTTTTTTTTTTTTTTTTTTTTTTTTTT
>LR754160.1:24739-41834 GCA_902729485.2 Mus minutoides | reverse complement strand
TTCCATTCCTTCCCCAAGCAATGCTTTCTAGGCTATACAATAAATACAGTGACACTACTCACACAATGGGACATGCACTGTAGGAGAAACACAGTCAGGGACAAACTGATTCACAAGGCAGCCTTCAGGCAAGCACATATTCAGACTCATTAAACAGGCAGACAGAGGATAAAAGACACAGGAAGCATGACATAGAGGACTCACATCTGAACTCACTCTTGGTTAAATAACTCCCCTTGAAATACTTTTATTTCTTTCATTAATGTGACATCAATCCAAAGTTGGTAACTTAGAGTTAATCACTAATGCATTATAATTTTTTAAAGGATTTTTGTTTTAAAGACTTATTTATGCATGTGAGTACACTGTAGCTGTCTTCAGACACAACAGAAGAGGGCTTCGAAGCTGGGCGTGGTGGCACATGCAAGCCTTTAATCCCAGCACTCAGGAGGCAGAGGCAGGCAGATTTCTGAGTTCGAGGCCGTGAGTTTCAGGACAGCCAGGGCTACACAGAGAAACCCTCTCTCGAAAAACCAAAAAAGGCGAGCGAGGCTGGCTGGAACAAGCGGGGGCCGTACGAGGGCGGCCAGGAGCGAGTGGGGCTGGCCAGAACAAGGGAAAAAAAAAAAAAGGGCTTCAGATCCCATTACAGATGGTTGTGAGCCACCATGTGGTTAGTGGGAATTGAACTTAGGGCCTCGGGAAAAGCAGTCAGTGTTCTTAACTGCTGAGCCATCTCTCCAGCACACATGATAATTATTCTTTTCTTTTCTTTCTTTCTTTTATTTTTATATTTTATTAATATGGTGGGGGTTTTTTGTTTGTTTGGTTTTTGGTTTTTCAAGACAGGGTTTCTCTGTACAGCCATGGCTGTCTTGGAACTCACTTTGTAGACCAGGCTGGCCTCTCAGAAATCCACCTGCCTTTGCCTCCTGAGTGCTGGGATTAAAGGCGCACGCCACCACACATCATAATTCTTTTTTTTTTTTTTTTTTTTTTTTTTTTTTTTTTTTTTTTTTTTTTTTTTTTTTTTTTTTTTTTTTTTTTTTTTTTTTTTTTTTTTTTTTTTTTTTTTTTTTTTTTTTTTTTTTTTGGTTTTTCGAGACAGGGTTACTCTGTGTAGCTCTGGCTGTCTTGGAACTCACTTTGTAGACCAGGCTGGCCTCGAACTCAGAAATCCGCCTGCCTCTGCCTCCCGAGTGCTGAGATTAAAGGCGTGCACCACCACACCCGGCTACATTATAATTCTTAAAGCCAAAGATAATGTTGAACTTCTGATCCTACTTGCCTCCATTTCCCAAGTACTGGAATTACGGGCACATACCACAATATGGTGTCAACCATTGAGCCAGGGTTTTATGCATGCACAAGTGCTCTAACAACTGTGATACATTCCCAGTCTCTTTCTCCCTCCTTCACACACACACACACACACACACACACACACACACACACACACACACATTAAACATTATGCAAATACCTTGTAGGTATTGAAGGGGAAAAGGTGGTTTTTTAACAAAATGTACATTGAGAACAGGAAAATAGCTACGAACACACAGAGATTCTGTTTTGTTTGTTTGAAGATAATGTCTTGCATTCACCACCTTTGTGCCTCTCCCTTTCAAGGGCTGGAAGGACAGGCATGCATCAGTTATGACCATTTTGTTAAAACTGTATTTTGGCTGGACATTGTGATACCCTTCCTGGAGGTGAGTTTCTTAGGAAGTGTTTGCCTACATGATTGTATGTGCATCACGTGTGTGCACAACAACCTTCACATTTGAGAAGAGGGCATTAGAGCCCTTGAAACTAGAGTTACCCACAGTGTGAGTCACCATGTGGGTGCTGGGAACTGATCTGCAAGCGCCAACAGTGCTGTTAATTCTTGAGCCATCTATCCAGCCTCCTCCAGGCCTGAAGTATTTACTAGCCTAGTTATGAACAGGTGTGGAGGCCTCCTTACCATAGAAAAGGTATTGTCAGAACTTGTTTCTCAGTGTGATTCCAATACCAATTTATGTAATGACATTTTCTATCTGAGATTCCTTCAATAGAAACTGAAACAAAGACTCAGAAAACCAAACTGATGGCCAGGCATGAAGGCGCACCTTTAACCCAAACATTCAGGAGGCAACTGGGTCTCTTGTAAGTTCCAGGCCAGCCTGTTCTACATAAATGACACCCTGACTCAAGAGAGGGATGGGAAGAGCTGGGCGTGGTGGCGCACGCCTTTAATCCCAGCACTTGGGAGGCAGAGGCAGGCAGATTTCTGAGTTCGAGGCCAGCCTGGTCTACAGAGTGAGTTCCAGGACAGCCAGGGATATACAGAGAAACCCTGTCTACAAAACAAAACAAAACAAACAAACAAACAAAAAAAGAGGGATGGGAGACAAAAGTGAAGGACAATCTGGGAGGGATCCAAAGGATGCTGGAGAAGACAATTCAAAGCAGGCTTGGTGCTCAGCCATTGTTTGAATAATTGCATATGAGACATTGTGAGGCTTCCTTAGGAATTGTTGGGAATGCATCTCAAGACTTTCTATTTAGGGAAAGAAATTAAGAAACATTCATTTGTTTACTCCTGGTAAATTGATAAAGGGTCTCCCAGTTAGGGTTATACCTGACTAAACACTTCTGAACTATGACATGCTAAGTTTCCCAACAGGTGGCCACAGAAATCCAGAGATGCATAACACAGATGTCTTGGAGCCAGATGGCAGAGATAAATATAGGTGTGAAATGGGCTGCTGCCAAGGTGCACCTGGAGGACAGTAGGTGGTTGGCAGACTGCATAGATTAGTCACTACAACTAGACCCAAAAAGGACTTGAAGGGCTACCTAAAAGATATATGAAAAACCCTTGAGGGATGGAGAAATGGCTCAGTAGGTAAAACACTTAATAAGCAAGCATGAAGAACAGAGTTTAGATCCCCAGAACTCACATACAAGCAAGACTGGTGTGACAGCCCCCTGGAACCTTGAGCAGGCAGGGTAGCTAGAGAAGCTGGAAATGCAGAGGTCCAGATTCAGTGAGAGACTCTCCACTGATAAATAAAAGTGGAAAAAAGTTAAGGAAGACTCTGAATATCAATTTCAGACCCTCACACACAGGCACATATAAGTACATGCACAAGACAAGAGAACACACACACACACACACACACACACACACACACACCACAAATGCCCATGAACTTTACCTTCTGAAATACTGCCCTGTAGTAACCCCTGTGTGCATATCTTTCCACTATGCTACAAAGCCCTTTCATCTAGTTTATCTACAAGCCCATCAATTCCTTTCAAGTCAACCCTAATATTATCTCTTGGGTCACTGATGAGATGACTTAGCTAGTAGAGGTGCTTGTTACCAAACTGATGACCTCCAGGAGACATCCATCAGTCTCCAGGCTCTGCATGGTGGAAAGAGAAAGCCAACTATTGCAAACTGTCCCCTGACTTCTGAATGTACAGGCACACACACAAAATAAATAAAGTGCAATAAAATTGAAATAATAACATTAATTTGGAGGGAGCTAAACATTCAAACCAAAGCACTACCTATAAGTCTTCCTGGTTATCTGTTTAGAACCCACTACCCCCATTGTTTCAGGCAGGATCTCAGGTAACCCAGGGGTGGTGGTGTGAATAAGAACGGCTCCCATGAGCCGGGTGTGGTGCCGCACGCCTTTAATCCCAGCACTTGGGAGGCAGAGGCAGGCAGATTTCTGAGTTGGAGGCCAGCCTGGTCTACAAAGTGAGTTCCAGGACAGCCAGGGCTATACAGAGAAACCCTGTCTGGAAAAAAACAACAACAACAACAAAAAAGACTCCAAGATAGCTTCAAATGTATCAGAGGCTTGTCTTAAAATCTGTTCTTCTATCTCCTGAGAGCTGGAGTTACAGGCATGTACCATCATACTACTTCGCCCCCTTTTAGTTCTTTTTGTTAATACTTGCGAATTTTAAGAGTTCTTTGTGTATTTTGAGTATCAAATATTTTTCCAGTATAGGACTTGGGTTTTTTTTGTTTGTTTGTTTGTTTTTTCCCTCCTTCCAGTCAACCTTGCTCGCTCTGGTCTGCTCAACTTGCTCCGGCCAGCTTCGCTCGCTCCGGCAGGCCCTGCTCGCTCTTGCCCAGCCGAGGACTTGTGTTTTTATTGGGGGTTAGGGACTTGTTTTTAACCATGCACTGCCCCCAACACACACACACACACACACACACACACACACACACACACACACACAGGCTTTCACTAGTCCTGGATGCCAATGAAGACCAGGTTGGACTTGAGTTCTGCAATTAAAGTATGTGACTTTTTGAATCTCCTAACATTGTCTTATTTATTTATTTATTTATTCATTCTTTCATTCGTTTATTTATTTATTTTTGAGACCGGTCTTACCTATGAGGAACTCTCTACATAAAGCAGGCTAGCTTCAAATTCATAGACATCCTTCTGCCTCTGAGTCACAAGTACTGGAATTAAAAGCACGTGCTACTACATTAGAAGTATTAATAGATTTGTTGCTATATCTTACTTGTTCCAAAGATGTCTGCTGATGATTTCTAGATGGGTTATTATATCATAATCAAATAAAGACAACTTTGTCCATTTTGTACAAATCATTTTCTTCTTCCTTTTTCCTTCCTTTCCTTCAATTTTTCTTTTACATCTACCTTTATTTATTATTTGTGTACAGGGATCCACACATGCCAGACAACAGGTTGGAGGTCAGTGAACAGAGAAAATAAATTGCAAGACAAAAGCCTGGTATGCCTGGCTGATGTGTCCCCGCAGACTCTGAAGGAATATAGGCTGAGAGTGTGAGGCCGAGTGGGGAAACAAAGCTACAGGCGCAGGGATTTATTAACCTGGAATGATTCATCTGTGACTCAGATCCCAGCTCTTGGCACAGCACATCTAAAGCCTTTCTTGACACTATGCTTCAGTGAATGTTTTGAAGCCTGAACACAGGCAGCGTGTGAACACAGCTTCCAGCAATTGTGCAACTATGTAGAAAGTAAGACTCAAAGACATCCTGGCAACTGTGTAGTATCATGAGCCTACAACCCCAGGACTCAGGACGCTGAAGAACAGACATTATTAGTTGAAAGCTAGAGCCAGGGCAGTGGTGATACATGCCTTTGATCCCAGCACTCGGGAGGCAGAGGCAGGCAGATTTCTGAGTTTGAGGCCACCCTGGTCTACAAAGTGAGTTCCAGGACAGTCAGGACTACACAGAGAACCCCTGTCTAACAGGCTAAACATCAGGCTAATTGGACCTGGAGCAAGAGTTACCACCCAAGTCCTCTAGTGTGTATGCAGATCAGAGAATGAGCTGAGACTGGGATATAATTCACTGGCAGAGCGCCTGCCCGCCACACTCAGATGTTCTAGCTGCTTTGTCCCTGGTGTCCTAAGATAATGTGCACAGGTCTGCTGGGTTCCGGTTGTACAGGAGAGGATTTTCTTAAAGAGTTACTCAAGGGAGAAATAGTCTTTCATACATGTACATGTTGGGAACCATTTGCTGCTTCTCTGAAGCAGAGAAGAAAAAAAGAGAGGGAAAAGTCTGCCTGCCAGGCAGAGTCAAGGCATGTCAGGGTCTGTGGTCAGATTTCCTGGCCTGCTGATGCATGGGACGATAAGAGGAGGGTACACTTGAGGCAAGAGGTGAGAGGCTGAAGGTTCTATTGACCTTAGTGGAGGCAACATGGAGGCATTTGGATGGGAAGACATGTCCTGTGTGTATTTCAGCAAATTGTTTCTGTTAGCTTGTGACTTTGTTTCCCATTGTACTGTGAAGTATAAAAGGACTAAGAAAAATAAACTTGGGGCTGATGTGGTACTGACCTGCACCCCTCCCAATTCTAAGTCTTGACTTTCTACTTCCTTTTAATTCTTTCTTTCTTTCTTTCTTTCTTTCTTTCTTTCTTTCTTTCTTTCTTTCTTTCTAAGACTTCATGAAAGAGAAAGTAATTAAATTCACAGCCTTTTGTTTGTTTGTTTGTTTTTGGGTTTTTTGAGGCAGGGTTTCTCTGTAAAGCCCTGGCTGTCCTGGAACTCACTTTGTAGACCAGGCTGGCCTCGAACTCAGAAATCCGCCTGCCTCTGCCTCCCAAGTGCTGGGATTAAAGGCGTGCGCCACCATGCCCGGCAATTCACAGCCTTTTGAACTACAAGACTGACCCCATATAAATGTTATAATTCAGTTTGGGGATCTCAAAATATTTGGCAACAGTAAAAGGTTTCTGAATGTACAACAAAGGAATGCCAGTTCCAAGTCACCCCTGCGGTGACCCTGAGGTTTTGCCGGCTGTTCTGGCCCTTGTTGTCACCTAGTAGTTCTCACTACAGACTTGGTTCTGGACACACAGTGCTTACACTTTGTATGCATGAGTCATCACCCCACACAGTGTGGGTGGATGCTGCCTGAAACACCTTGGCTAACATTGGATAGTATGGACTGTGGTGTTTTTACTACACATACAAAGCTGTATGCTCTTGTAGAAACATAATGGTTTTGTTTGCTTGTTCAGTCTGTGTGTTTGATACGGGGTTTGGGGTTTCTCTGCGTGGCCCTGGCTGTCCTAAAACTCACTCTATAGATCAGGTTGGCCTCAAATTCAGGGAGATCTGGCTGCCTCTGCCTCCTGAGTGCTGGGATAAAAGGTGTGCACCACCACTGCCTGGCTAAAATTAATTCTTATGTATAAATAAGCAAGCAAACCCACATTGCTACTATATATCATTGCTTTTTATCTTTGACAAAGTATAAAATTTGATGTATGACAAATTATTGTTAAAAAATAAATTTCTTAGCCGAAGGTTGTAGTACATGTCTTTAATTCCAGCACTTGGGATACAGAGAAGTTGTATCGCTATGAGTTCAAGGCTGGCTTGATCTATGTAGTGTAGTAAGACTTTGTCTGAATAATAATAATAACAACAGCCAGGCGTGGTGGCGCATGCCTTTAATCCCAGCACTTGGGAGGCAGAGGCAGGCGGATTAATGAGTTCGAGGCCAGCCTGGTCTACAAAGTGAGAGCTAGGGCTATACAGAGAAACCCTGTCTCAAAAAACCATAATAATAATAATAGTAATAATAATAACAACAACAACAACAATTTTTAAAGTATAAACATGCTGAGGGTCTGAGTTGTTATGTAGATGCCTCCTGATCCTAACTTGTCTGTGCATGTGTCTGTGTGTCTGTTTTTTGTTTCCTTATCCACCACCCCTAACTCCAGTCAGGTTTCCAAACTGTGCAGAATGTAGAGCTTTGCCTTAGAGAGTGACAGCATAGCTTGATTACCCAGAAAACTAAACATGGTGATTCATGCCTGTAATTCAAACACTTGGGAGGTAGAGGCAAAAAGATCAGGAGTTCAAGGTCATGGTAGCTATGGTCAGTTAGAGTAGTTGGAGGCTAGGGTGGAAACCTGGAAACCCAATCTGAGGGGGAAAATAGACCGAGAGTACTCCTGATGGGTATAATGGTACATGTCTTTAATGTTTGGACCCAAGAGGTTGAAGCAGGGGAGGATTACGAATTGGGATGAGTCCCTGTCTCAAAAACAAGAAACAGAAAAAAGAAGCAGGGCAATGGGGGAAGTACAGGGGGGAGGAGAAGAGGAAGAGTGGAGGAGGAGGGCCTCTGAGGAACGAGAAAGTCATTGCTTGTAGCTAAAGTATCAAGGGTTGCGGAGTGGAGGAAGAGGTATCTGAGCTGGCTTTAGACTCCGAAACATGACAGCTCTGTGAGTATATCCTGGGCAAAACAGTCCAAGTGCAGGAGATGGTAAGCAGATAAATGTACAGAAATGGGAAGGCCTGGTTTGGAGAATACAATAGCTAGAATCTTTGGTTACAAAGATCACATTACTTAAGATGACTGTTTTATTCCAAGGCTATGTGGGAAAAGAAAAGGAATGTCAGTCCTCTAGATTAAGGCTTTGAAGGGTATTAAATTCAGTCTGGGTCCTGAGAGGCTATACTAGATCCCAGGCAACCTAGAAAATCAGGTTTGTTGTCCGGATGTCTTTCTGGACCCTGCTTAATCTCCTTCTATGCTTCTGAATACCAAAGGCTCCCATTTGCCTCTGGTATGTCATATCTCCAGTCAGAGCCTTTTCTCTGCTCACCTTCCAGCTTCTGACTCAGTTATTAAGCACTTATTATCTGGGGCTCAAATTCAATACCTGAAAGAGAAAATTTGATTCTTCTAGGTTAATTATTATCATTCCTATCTGTCCTCTGGGACAGACTATGAATAGGCTTGATTAGGTCAACTAGATGAGTCAAAGGTAACAGAGTTCTGTAGTGTTCTATGTCTGTGGAACTAAGATGAAGCTTAGCTGGATGAGTGCTTGCCTAGCAAGTACAAAGCCTTGGGCTCAACAGAATCACAGAAAACTATGCATGGTGGTGCATGCCTGAACTGAATTTTGGGCCTCAGGAAAGCCTGGAGAGAGCTCTACCCAGGAGCTATATTCCTATGATTTCTGGAGGGCCATTTCCCTTGGGAATGCTCCTGTAGAGCTCTACCCTGGAGCTATATTCTTATCTAAGGAATGATTTCTTCATGGCCATTTCCCTAGGAATGCTAGGTGAGGGGTCTACCCTTGAGCTATATTCCTATCTGAGGATTTCTTGAGGGTCTTTTCCTTCAGGAATTTTAGTAGTTCTAACCTGGAGCTATTTTCCTATCTGAGGAAAGATTTCTCATTGGTCATTTCCTTCCAGGTATAGTCCCAGGACAGGAACAAGTTTCTTTCTTTCTTTTTTTTTTTTTTAAAGATTTATTTTAATGATTTCTTTTTTTTTTTTTTTTTTTTTTAAAGATTTATATGTAAGTACACTGTAGCTGTCTTCAGACACTCCAGAAGAGGGCGCCAGATCTCGTTACGGATGGTTGTGAGCCACCATGTGGATGCTGGGATTTGAACTTATCACCTTCGGAAGAGCAGTCGGGTGATCTTACCCGCTGAGCCATCTCACCAGCCCCCAGGAACAAGTTTCTAAATACAAATTTATTCAAAGGCTCTAGTAGCCTGGCATGGTAGCAGCACACACCTTTAATCCCAGCACTCTGGAGGCAGAGGCAGGCGCTATTTCTGAGTTCGAGGCCAGCCTGGTCTACAGAGTGAGTTCCAGGACAGCCAGGGCTACACAGAGAAACCCTCTCTCAAAAAAACAAAACAAAACAAAAACAACAAAAAAACAAAAAAAAGAAAAAAAAGAAAAAGAAGGACTTGGAGTTCATTTTCTCAGATTGGAAGAGTTTGAAATGAGACATTTCTGCCAGGTGTGGTGGCAGACACCTTTAGTCCCAACACTTGGGAGGCAGAGGCAGGCAGATTGCTGAGTTCGAGGCCAGCCTGGTCTACAAAGTGAGTTCCAGGACAGCCAGGGCTGAACAGAGAAACCATGTCTTGAAAAACAACAAACAAACAAACAAAAAAATTTCTATCATTTCATTCAAGACAGCCATGCCAGACTCAACCACTATTTCTCCCTGCCAGCTGGGTGCAATGGATCAATGTCTATGATCCCTGCCTGCACTCTGGAAAATGAGCTAGAAGGATCTGGAATTCAAGGTTGGGCTGGAGGGCTCAGTGACCAAGAGTGGTTTTTCTCTAAAAAACAAAAACAAACAAACCAGAGTTAGTTTCCTAGCAAACAAATACTGCCTAACAACCAACTGTAATTCCAGTTCCAAGGGCTCTGTGCCTTTTTCTGACCTCCGAGGGCTCCTGTACATATGTGGTTCACATACTCACAATTAGGCATACAGACATAAGATAAAATAAGTGTATTTTTAACGAGTTCAAAGTGATTCCCAGGTACAGCAAATTCAATGCCAGTCTGGGCCACTTAAGTATGATCCTGCCTCATCAAACAAAACCAAACCAAGACAAGAACCAACTGACAAGCAAAAAATAACAAAAGAAAAAAACCTCGCTGCACAGCCATCTTCTCTTCAATTGCAAAAAGACAGTAATATTTGTTTATAAGTAGAGCACTCTAAAACACTAACTACATCATTCTAAGTACTTACAAATATGATCTCATTTAGCTTTCATAAGAACTTATGTAGTGTGATTTTCCCCTTTTTTTTTCAAGTGGAAAAACTGAAACAGTTAAGACATCTCTTCAAAGACACATAGCTAACTTGGTGTGAGGGGTCATTCCTTTGATACCAGCACTTGAAAGAAAGAGGCACCCTAAGTTTCTGGACAGCCTGTTCTATACAGTCATTCCCCTCATAGCCAGAGACTTCACACACACAGGCACACACACACACACACACACACACACATACATTTAAAGAAAAAAGAAAAAGAGGAAGAGGAGGGTGTTCATATTTAATCCTATTTGAATCATCTTGGAGTTCAAGCTTCTATTTTTTTCTTGCAATTCTTAAAATTGCCCTTTTATAACTTTTTAATTTATTATTATTTGGTTAGTATCTCAATAATGTAACTCACACTGGCTCTGATTCTCCTGTTTCTTGCCTTCTGAGTGATGGTGAGACTATACATCCTGAATTTTTGATTTTGGTTTTGGTTTTTGAGACAGTGTCTCACTCTATAGCCCAGAATGAGTAGCTTCGACCTTGTGGCAAGCCTCCTGCCCGGGCCTTCCAGATGCTGAGATTACAGTAAAATTTAAAATTAAAGAAACAAATAAATTGTGGTTGTGTATGTGCTTTTGATATTCGTTGAATTTTGGAATCGATTTAGGCGAACACTCTTTGGCCTTAGGCACGTTTCTTTGTTTGTTTTTTGTTATTGTTTTGTTTTTGTTTTTTATTCAGGGAGTAGTTCTCCCATCCACAAATTATGCAGTCGAGTTTCCCCGAGTTTGGGGTCAATACACACGGAGTGCAATGGATTAACCTCGCTCTGCAGAAATCATCTTCTTTTTTTTTTTTTAAAGATTTATTTTATTTATTATAATAAGGTACACTGTAGCTGTCTTCAGACACTCCAGAAGAGGGAGCCAGATCGGATGGTTGTGAGCCACCATGTGGTTGCTGGGATTTGAACTTATCACCTTTGGAAGAGCAGTCGGGTGCTCTTACCTGCTGAGGCATCTCACCAGCCCAGAAATCATCTTCTTAATCATGGTATTTTCCCTTACAGGAAAGTATAAATGTCTTTAATCTTCATCTAACTAGTATTGGAAGTTTGCAGATTCTTAAACTCCTGATCATCATCTTCCACTTTCCAGGGCCTAGGATTTCAATGGTTCCGCACCTGTCCCAGTAGCCCAACAGTACTGCGTGTCCTTTACCAACAGGGCAGCTTCCACTGAACCAGTGTACAGCGTTTGCAGTCCAGAGATGAGGAACAACGGAGGTCCAGCGCTGACGGGTCTCTAGGCGCTTCGCAGCGCTGACTCAGCCCTTCCGGTCAGTCAGCCGCGTCATCCTGAGTAGTACAGGCCGGCAGAGAGGTGCCGATGCCAGAGTCACCGCAGTGCTTGGCTCCTGACTCAGCCGCTTCCGGAGCATCTGAGCATCCTAGCGTGGCTGCCTCTGGCACCAGGCAGCCTCCTACACCCTTCCGCCCCACCTGCTCTTCCCTCTTACTGGAATGGGATCGCAGCATGGCAAAGCTCTTAGAAACTGAGGATCTGCCGGGCATGGTGGCGCACGCCTTTAATCCCAGCACTGGGGAGGCAGAGGCAGAGGCAGGCGGATTTCTGAGTTTGAGGCCAGCCTGGTCTACAAAGTGAGTTCCAGGACAGCCAGGGCTACAGAGAAACCCTGTCTCTAAAAAAAGAAAAGAAAAAAGAAAAAGAAAAAGAAAAAGAAAAAGAAAAAGAAAAAGAAAAAGAAAAAGAAAGAAACCGAGGATCTCAGGAGCACAGACTTGTTTCACCCTGTGTAGTAGGAGATTTATGCTTTAGCTGCCTTAACTAACTAGGCTAAGCCACCTGTCTTTAATAACCAGTTAAAAGAGTAAATTACTATTGAAAAGCAGGAAAAGATTCATTCCATGTGTGGCCACACTAAGACAATTAAGAATTAGGGAATCCTCTCGAACTCCTTCCCAAGTCCATCTTCCTGCATGGGATTTAGTTTGACATAGAGGGCCAATGTTAACACAGTTTTACCAGTCTCTTTCCAGGATTCAATATTGCCTTCTGGCTGGCCCAAGCCTCAGCTGCAACCTCTATCTATCTATCTATCTATCTATCTATCTATCTATCTATCTATCTATCTATCTATCTATCTATCTTTCCTTTGGTTGGTTGGTTGAGTGTTTTGTTTTGTTTTGTTTTGTTTTGTTTTGTTTTGAGACAGGGTTTCTCTGTGTAGCCCTGGCTGTCTTGGAACTCACTCTGTAGACCAGGCTACAGAAATCTGTCTGCCTCTACCTCTCAAGTGCTGGGATTAAAGGCATGTGCCACCACTGCCTTGCAGGGTTTCTCTGTGTGGTCCTGGAACTCTGTAACCAGGCTCTGCCTCTGCCTTCCAAGAGCTGGGATTAAAGTGAGTGCCACTACTACGGGGTTCAGGGTGGAGGCTGAGAAAATTCACATTAGGGAGGGAAGCTTAAAAATGAAGGCTTTTAGCCTGGCGTGGTGGCGCACACCTTTAATCCGAGCACTCGGGAAGCAGAGGCAGGCGGATTTCTGAGTTGGAGGCCAGCCTGGTCTACAAAGTGAGTTCCAGGACAGCCAGGGCTATACAGAGAAACCCTGTTTCGAAAAACAAAAACCAAAAAACCAAAAACCAAAAAAGAAAAGAAAAGAAAGAGAGAGAGAAGGCTTTATTTTCTGAGAGCTCAGGGAGGCAGCCAGTTTAGGATCTGAACCTTGTCCATGAAGGGAGATTATACTTTTTTTTTTTTTGGTTTTTCAAAACAGGGTTTCTCTGTATAGCCCTGGCTGTCCTGGAACTCACTTTGTAGACCAGGCTGGCCTCGAACTCAGAAATCCACCTTCCTCTACCTCCCAAGTGCTGGGATTAAAGGCGTGCGCCACCACCATCCGGTGAGATTATACATTTTTATAGAACACAAACCAAGGGGTAGGAGCTGGGGGAGCTGCAGTGTTACTCAACTGTATTTTGACATTATGGGTTAAACAAGAGAGTATCCATTGGAGACTGGGATGTATCTAGGGCACCCAGCTTCAAGGTCTTTAATTCATTCTCCTAGAATTTAGGGCCTGAGCTCTTAGCTATAAGGGAACAAAGGGGCAGGTCTGCTACAGCAGAACTTGTTTAACCCTGAGGTCAAGGTGGAGAAGTTGTCCTTGAGATGAGGTGCCTCAAACAATTGTTTACAGCAGAACCTATTCAGCTATAGGGAAGTCCTCAGTTCCCCTTGGGCCTGGGTTCTTGAACTTTCTCTCTATGATTTACTGGAATCTGAAAAGGAAATGGTAGTACTTAAAGTAAGTTTCTTTTGCTTGTTCCCAACAACCACCATTTCCTTTCCTGGCTGAACCATCTCTCCTGCCTTTCAAGTGACTTTTAGACCTTACTTCTTACTCTTGTGGCTATAACAACCTTCTCAGCCTCAGTCCTAAACATCTCACTACAGGGTCATCTCACAGTGGTTTTACCCAACCTATGCACAGTAGCCACATTCATTTTTTGTTTTGAATAGAAAGCTATTTTTCCTGTTTTATTACAGTATGCTTTACTTATGGCCAAACCCACCCTTGGCATCATGGTAGATAGACTGCTGCTCTCTGGGAGCTCCAGTGTGTGTGTGGTGGTGGTGGGGAGCACAAAGTTACATAATTATGGTGCTGTGTGATAGCTGCTCTGATGGAATATGAGCAGGAGAGGGAAAAGGAATTGTAAGGTCTATTGGACAGATTTGAAATGTCTGTTAGAGTGCTAGTGAGCTGCTTCTCAATGCTACATCCTTTGTGACACTCTTCCAGCTTTTAGATAGATCTTTTAATTTAAAATAGTTTTATTAAAGTTTGTGGAGGCTAGGAGTATATGCCACAGCACCTGAGTGGAGGGCAGAATCCATTCTTTCCTTCTACCCGGTGGGTCCTGGGGTTTGAATTATGGCTGTCAGGCTTGATTCAGTCTGTCAGGCTTGATTCAGTGCCTTTACTGGATGAGCCATCTCACCAGCCCTGGGAGATCTTAGACACATTAGCTTTATCATAATCTCTTGGTTACTAGAGACCCTAGAGGCTCTCTGAGATCATTCTATTCTTGGTATTCCAAAACTCGTGAAATATTTAGTCCTCTCTTTGTGCTATTCCTGATCTTCTTCTCTAGGTCTCACATAACTCATGTAACCAACGGTGATCTTCTATTCCTCATGGCTCTACCTCTGGAGTGCTAGAATTACAGGCCTGCACTAACATCTCCCATTTGTGCAAAGCCAGGGCTCTATCCATATGCCTGAACCATATCCCCAAATTTACCATTTACAAAAGGGTTTACTCCCTTGGCTAAAATCAGCTATAGAGCCTGAGTGGTGCTGAAGAAGGTTTGGGGACTTGGGGATCTAAACTCAACCTTCTCAAGTGTTTCCTAAGTCCTGTGGAGGACTGTATGTACCAAAGTAGAAAGAACATAATCACCTGGGGCCCAGGTCCTCTTCTGGGTGGACCTGAGTTTGGTTCCCAGTACCAACAACTGTCTATAAATCTAGCTCCCAGCCAGGCAGTGGTGGCACATGCCTTTAATCCAAGCAATTGGGAGGCAGAGGTAGGCAGATTTCTGAGTTCGAGACCATCCTGATCTCCAGAGAGAGTTCCAGGACAGCCAGGGCTACACAGAGAAACCCTGTCCAGAGAAGAAGAAAAAAGAAGAAAGAGGAAAGAAGGAAGAAGGAAGAAAGAGAAGAAGAAAGAAAAACCAAACAAACAAAAATCTAGAAATCTAGCTCCATGTGATCCAATACCCTTTTATGGCCTCCTGCACATACAGATATGTGCTACCACCATCCAGTCAGAAAATTACTTTTTTTGTTTGTTTGTTTGTTTGTTTGTTTTGTTTTTTTGAGACATATTTTCTCTGTATAACAAAGCCCTGGCTGTCCTAGACTTGCTTTATAGACTAGACTGACTTCAAACTCACAGAGATCTCCCTGCCTCTGCCTCCCAAGTGCTGGCATTAAACACAAGTATCACCATGCCCTGCCCTGAAAAATGGCCTATCTTAATGAGAGACAGAGTTCTGATATAATCATCAGGATATCAAATAGATAATTTTGGACAGTGGGTAGCAGAATAGTATAGAATCCAGAAGCATTCCATAAAGAATAAAGAATGGAAATGAAAAAGTATCTGGGTCTTTTTTTAAAAATTTATTTATTATATGTAAGTACACTGTAGCTGTCTTCAGACACTCCAGAAGAGGGCATCAGATTTCATTACTGATGGTTGTAAGCCACCATGTGGTTTCTGGGATTTGAACTCGGGACCTTCAGAAGAGCAGTCGGGTGCTCTTACCTGCTGAGCCATCTCACCAGCCCAAGTATCTGGGTCTTATTGTAGAAGACTAGGAGACAGAGAAGAATATTGGGATTAGATACTAGGTTGCTATTGATGCACTTGGTGAAGCTGAAGGTTGGTTATCTAATAGAACTGAGACCTGTGCTCAGACCACCAATACCCTCAGTAAACAATAATGACAACAATCATGTCCCTTGGGTCTGGAGTTACAGGCAATTATGAACTGCCTGCTTGAGTGTTTGGGGACTAGAGTGCTACAAGTTCCTCCTCCTGCTATCTCTGGACAGGATTCTGTGCAATGACAAGACCAAGACTGAGTCACATATGGTGTTGGATGCTCTCATGTAAGGGCATGAAGGGGGCCAGAAGCTGGTTCCACAACAGGCCAGACAAATCCAAAATGTAGGTGGTAAAGTGACTGGCCAGTTGGAACATAGTGAGCATAGCTATGGACAATTAAAATTAAACACTTAACCCTAACATGGGGTTTCCCCTTTTACATTTATAAACTACCACTTTCCTATGTACCATGTCTGGCTTCTCTCTATCCAGAGGCAGTACTTTATCCTCTGGGGCAAATAGGTCTCCTCTCTCTCCCTTGTTCCCTTCGCCTTCTCCCCCATCCTCTATCTCTTGTCTCTTATTCCCTGTTTTCTGTCCCTCTGCAGGAAATAAATCTCTTGTGACGAGAACTTGGTCTTGGGAGTCTTGAGCTGATACTTTTCCTTTCAGGCAGTAAGTTCTTTGGCTGGAATATGTGAAGTATGGTGGCTCATCTTCATTCTCAACTTGACAAGATTTGAAGTCACAGAGGATATGCATCCCTGAACAAGTCTGTGAGGATTTTTCTAGAAAGGTTTCACTGATGGGTAAAGACCTACTCTGATTATGAATGTCATCATTTCATGGGCTAAGATTCTATAGAACAGATAAAGAAAAAGGAGAAATCAAATGAACATCAACATCCACCTCTCTGCTTCTAGGGCTAAATAAGGCTCCACACGTATGCAATCAACCTAAACTGTGTGAGACTCTATCAGGAATGCCCATTAGCGCCTGCTCTCTAATCTGTGAAAAATGTCTTTTAATAAACCCTAGTCCCAATTTGGAAAAAAATAAAGAATGTTTGGGAGGTATTAAAAGCAAAGATTCTGCCAGGCGTGGTGGCACACGCCTTTAATCCCAGCACTTGGGAGGCAGAGGCAGGCAGATTTCTGAGTTCGAGGCCAGGCAGAGGCAGGCAGATATCTGAGTTCAAGGCCAGCCTGGTCTACAGAGTGAGTTCCAGGACAGCCAAGGCTACAGAGAAACCCCATCTCGAAAAACAAACAAAAACAAACAACAACAAAAGCAAAGATTCTAAAGATTCTGAGGGCTAGAGAGATGGCTTAATGGTTAAGAGCACTGATTGTTCTTCTAGAGGTTCTGAGTTCAATTCCCAGCACCTACATGGTGGCTTGAAAGACCCCCAAAATGTTTCCCCCTGAAATGTACAGCCTTTGAATGCTCCCCAAGGCCTGTTTCCCAATCTCTGAGAATACAGCCAGTGAGAAGCTCTTTGTTAGCAAGAAGACCTAGCCTGACTGTCTGTGTCAGAGACCCAGAGATAACTCCAAGATAGAGTTATTCCTATAATGCACTTAAAG
>LR754160.1:0-24639 GCA_902729485.2 Mus minutoides | reverse complement strand
TGGGGGTCTCTTCAATAGGAATGGCCCATATCACCACCACCTCTTTCTCTCCTCCTCCTCTTCCTTCTTTTTCATTTTATCTACATTTTTGAGAAAAAGTCTCACTCTATAGCCTATTTGCTTTCCAACTCATGGTGATCCTCCTGCCTTAGTCCACAAAGTGCTAGAGTTATAGGCATGAGCCATTGTGCCTGGTTGAGTACACCATGTTATAAAGCAGTTGTTCTCAACTTTCCTAGTGCTTTGAACTTTTAAAAACAATTCCTTGCCGGGCATGGTGGCACATGTCTTTAATCCCAGCACTTGGGAGGCAGAGGCAGGCGGATTTCTGAGTTGGAGGCCAGCCTGGTGTACAGAGTGAGTTCCAGGACAGCCAGGGCTACACAAAGAAATCCTGTCTCCTAGAAAAACAAAAAAACAAAAACAAAAAAAAAGAAAAGAAAAGAAAGAAAAGGCCGGGCGTGGTGGCTCACGGCACGCCTTTGATCCCAGCACTCGGGAGGCAGAGGCAGCGGGATTTCTGAGTTCGAGGCCAGTCTGGTCTACAAATTGAGTTCCAGGACAGCCAGGGCTATACAGAAAAACCCTGTCTCAAAAAAAAAAAAAAAAAAAAAAAAAAAAAAAAAAAAAAAAAAAAAAAAAAAAAAAAAAAAAAAAAAAAAAAAAAAAAAAGAAAAAGAAAAAGAAAAAGAAAAAGAAAAAGAAAAAGAAAAAGAAAAAGAAAAACAATTCCTCATGTTGTAGTGACCCCCAACCACAATCCTCCACCCCAGACAGGGTTTATCTGTATAGCCCTGGCTGTCCTGGAATTCCATTCTGTAGACAAGCTTCAAACTCAAAGATCTGCTGCCTGCCTCTGCCTCCCAAGTGATGGGATTAAAGGCGTGCACCACTACCATCTGGCTACAGAATTATTTTTGTTGCTACTTTATAACTGTAACTTTTCTACTGTTATGAATCATATTTGATATGTGACCCCTGTGAAAAAGTCATTTGACCCCCAAAGAGGTTGTAACCACTGTTATAATGAGCAGTTCTGTTCTTTCTATGCAGGATTCATTCAGAATCACTCTTCCAAATTAGTTCTGAAACCTGATGCCCATCACATACTTTGGGCTGAGAAAAGAAAATAAAAACAAAAACAAAAACAAAACAAACAAACAAACAAAAGAGCAGGGCATGGTGGCCCACACCTTTAATCCCAGCACTTGGGAGGCAGAGGCTGGTGGATTTCTGAGTTCGAGAAATAACTACAAAGTGAGTTCCAGGACAGCCAGGACTACACAGAGAAACCCTGTCTGGAAAAAAAAAAAAAAAGAAAGAAAGAAAAGAAAATCAAACAATCGTTTGAAAATCAAAGTTTAAATTTTTTATTTATTTTGTTTTTTTGAGAGAGCATTTCTCTGTGTAGCCTTGGCTGTCCTAGAACTCACTATGTAGACCATCTTAAACTCAGAGATCCCAGTGGGAATGGGACATCCCATTAATTCCAGCACTTGGGAAGCAGAGGCAGTCAGATCTCTGAGTACTAGGCCAGCCTGAGCGAGTTCCAGGACAGCCAAGAGAAATCCTATCTCAACAAACAAACAAACAAAACTAAGCAAAACCCAAACAAAGCAAACATAAAAACAAAACAAAGGTGTGTACCACCATTAGTGCCTGGCCAATTTTTTTCTTCCTGTTACATTTGGGGTCAGGGTGGGGATTGGAGAGAGTGTATGTTTATGTGTTCATGGTGAGTTCCTAATGTGGGTCAGGAAACCATTTATGAGAGTCAGTTCTCTCCTACCATGTAGGTTCCAGGGATCATATTCAAGTCATTAGGCTTTGCTGCTAATCCTTTGCCAGCTGAGCCATTCCCACCCCTGTTATTATCATCGTCATTATATTGCTGTGTACGTATGTATGATATGAGTTACATGAGTCATGTGCATGTGTGGAGGTCAGAGGACACATTTGTGGAGTCAGTCCCTCTTTGTACCTCATGTGTGTTCTGGGGACTGACCTCAGGTTGTCAGGCTTGCACTTTTATCTGCTGAACCATCTCACTGCTCCAATTTAAATGTTCAGAAGAGAAAGCTATCTGCAATACCACTATGTGGCAAATGACCAATTGTACTTTGAGTGTTTCTTTCAATACATAACTACTTCTCATGGATTTGGCCCACTGAAATTGTTAGCATACAGGTTTGTGTGTGTGCATCTGTATAGGACCTCTATGTGGTAAGCTGTGTAAAACCACTACAGTGAGAGTTTGGGGTTTTCTACTCATGGCACAATGAAAGTAGCAAAGAGCCTGCTGCCTTTGACAGGACAGAACTCCTGCTGTAGCCTCACTTTCTCCTCAGTCTCAGTGAGGGCTAATGTTGTCAACCAGACAGCTTCTAGAATCACCTAGCACACAAGCCTCTGGACATGCCTGTAAGGATTGTCCACTCCAAGTAAACTGAGGAGTGAAAACCCACCTTAACTGTGAATGGTACCTTTCCATGAGCAGGGGCCTGGAACACAATAGAGTAGGTGAGCTAAGAACCATCAAGTCATTACTGTCTGCTTCCGACTGAAAGCAGTATGACTGGCAGCTTCATACCCTACCACTGTGCCTTACTCTGGACCTCTCTTAATTTGTTTCTTGTCGGGTATCTTGTCACATCAATTGCAACAGTAAATACAGAAAAATGGCACAGAGAAGTGGGTGGTTGCAGAGCTTGTGGTTCAAAGGCTTCCAGGACTTTCTGTGGAAGGAATATGAAGAGTTTGGAACATTGGGCTGGCAAAGTCCTTGGATATTGTACACAGAGATTAATGGGCCATTTCACCATGAGCTTGGAAAAAAAAAACTGTGCTTTTAATCCTAACACTCAGGAGGCAGAGGATCTGTGGATCTCTCGGAGTTTAAGGCTATTCTGATCTACAAGTGAAGTAGAATTATGAAGGGCTGCTGAACCTAGAAAGGGGGAAATGTTGAGGGTTGGTCTGGTGCTGCTATGTATTCAAATGCTAAATTCTGTACCTCAGATCTTAGGTGAATCCCTACATATATCAGCTTTTTTTCTTTTTTCTTTCTTTCTTTCTTTCTTTCTTTCTTTCTTTCTTTCTTTCTTTCTTTCTTTTTTTTTTTTTTTTTTTTTTTTGGTTTTTCGAGACAGGGTTTCTCTGTATAGCTCTGGCTGTCCTGGAACTCACTTTGTAGACCAGGCTGCCCTTGAACTCAGAAATCCACCTGGCTCTGCCTCCTGAGTGCTGGGATTAAAGGCGTGTGCCACCACCCCCAGCTTTACCATATATCAGCTTTTGTTGTGCAAAACCTGCTTCTCAATTTTTAAAACTATTGGCTCAATAAAAGTGGTGTCATCCCAGTACTTGGGAGGCAGAGGCAGGCAGATTTCTGAGTTCGAGGCCAGCCTGGTCTACAGAGTGAGTTCCAAGACAGCCAGGACCATATAGAGAAACCCTGTCTCAAAAAACAAAAAACAAACAAACAAAAAAAAGTGGTGACAGCATGCCAGGAAGTGGTGGTGTACACCTTTAATCCCAGCACTTGGGAGGCAGAGGCAGGTGGATTTCTGAGTATGAGGTCAGCCTGGTCTACAGAGTGAGTTCCAGGACAATCAAGGCTACACAGAGAAACACTGTCTCAAACAAACAAACAAACAAACAAACAAACAAACAAACAAACAAAGAAAAAGAGGTTTAGTTCAGAGTAAGAACAAAAGCAAACCTGATGAAGCTGCCATAATGAGGACAACCAATTACTAGGGAGAATAGATGGAGGTAAGGTTTGAGTTACCTGGCTGGGGGTTGCAGGTAGGGACCACAAAAAGGAAGGAGAGAGAGAAGGAAAGGAGGAACAAGGAAGAGGATGTAGAGAACTGGTGTCCATTATCACATATCACCTATGCCCTAGTGCAATGCACTCCCAGGATGGACTGCTGGAACAGAAGTAACCCAGGCAAGATTTCAAACAGCAGGCACTTGGGTAACACAGCTAGCAAATATTCTAGTGAATAGAAATATAGATAAGGGGCAAACCCCGAGTAATTGTGCTAGAGCTGATTTTAAAATACATAGAACTCTGCCTTGATTATCAGGAGGCTGGGTGGGTCATATGAATAACTAATAGAGTTTATTAAACTCCATTTATAACTTGTGATACTCCATTTTATTTTTTTAATGTGTGTGTGTGAGAGAGAGACAGAGACAGAGACAGAGGGACAGTAACAGAGAAGGAGAGAGAGCGAGTGAGTACAGGGGTCCTTAGAACCCAGAGATGTCAGATGCCCATCAGGTTGGGTTGTTAACTGCATGATGGGAATTGTATTCAGGTCCTCTGAAAGGACAGTGTATGTATGTTCCTCACCACTGAACCATCTTGTCAGCCCTCCATTCTATTTGTTGAGACAACTTCTCTTCCTGAATCTGAAATCTGCCATTTCAATTAAACTGGCTAGCCCTCAAGTCAGTTTAATCTCTGCTTTCCCAAGCATTCCACTAGGCCAGGTTTTTATGTGGCTGGTGGGCATCCAAACTCATGCTTGTGTAGAAAGGACTTTACTGACTGAAATATCTCCCTAGACCCCTTATCCTTTTTTACATCTTTTGGTAATAATTACTTTTTGTATAGTTCAACAAAAAGTTTTGCCAGGCGTTCGTGCCATACACTGTTCTGACTTTTGAGGACCAACAATGGAGGAGGCGGGCTGGTGAGACGGCTCAGTGGGTTACAGCACCCGACTGCTCTTTCGGAGGTGATGAGTTCAAATCCCAGCAACCACATGGTGGCTTACAACCACCCGTAACAAGATCTGACGCCCTCCTCTGGTGTGTCTGAAGTCAGCTACAGCGTACTTATGAAGAATAATAAGAAATGAATCCTTGGACCGGAGAGACCAACCGGAGCAAGCCAGGCTGTCCGGAGCGAGTGGAGCCAAACGGGGACGGCCTGAACGAGCAGAGCCAAACTGGAGCAAGCGGAGCCGATGGGAGCGAGCGGGGCTGGCTGGAACAAGCGGGGGCCGTACGGGGGCGGCTGGGAGCAAGTGGGGCTGGCCAGAGCGAGCGGGGTCGAGCAGAGCAAGCGGGGTTGACCGGAACAAGGGAAAAAAAAAAAAAACAATGGAGGAGGCATAGTAGTCACTCTCTGCTGGGCTTTGCTTTCCAGTCAGAGGCATGACAAAACAATACCTATATGCTTTATAATACAATGAGGATGGATAACATGTACTATGGAAAAAACAAAATAATGTTTTCTTACTAGAAAATTAAAAGATAAACATAGGGCAGGAAGAACTTATAGGTGAAGACAAGAGGACCAGAAATTCAAGGCTGTCCTCAGCTTCACTGTCAGCTTGAGAGTAACATAGAGCACATGAAATCGTGTCTCAAAGATAAATAAATAAATAAATAAATAAATAAATAAATAAATAAAATTGTAGCGCGCCTCTCTGCCTCCGTCAACCAGCAAGAAAGACACTCCACCACCGGGATCTTCTCAGTCAGCTTTATTCTGGAGCACCTTGCTTGTAGATTCCCAGGACTCTGGACAGCAGCAGAGCTGCTGCTTTTATACACTCCCAGGGAAGGGGGAGGGGTGTCATAGTGGTTGCTGATTGGTGCACCAAGCCATACCTCATTTGCATGTGGCCCATTCATTGGTGCCACAAGCCACAGTCATTAGCATATTTTCCCTTCATTGGTACTACAAGCAGTGCCTCATTAGCATATTTTCCCTTCGGGAGGGGCTACTGCCTGAGGAGGCCTGAGGAGAGAGTTGCGCATGTGCACTAGGCTCTCCTACCTGGCAGCCTGCCGGCCCCGCGCCATCTTGTAATGGGGCAGAGCCGCAGGCTTTCCCGGAGCCGCAGGCCTTCCCGGAGCCGCACGGCCGTCCCGGAGCTTGGGCGGCTTCACCCAGTCCGCCGCCTAGGTCTCGGTGTCGGGGCTCACGCGGCGGCTTTGGGTCTCGGTCGGGACTCTGGGATCCCTGGAGGCGGAGCCTCTCGGAGCCTGGGGCCTCTCAGAGCCTGGGGCTTCTCGCAGGCGGGGCTTCTCAGAGCCCGGGGGATCCCCAGAGGCGGGGCCTCTCGGAGCCCGGGGCTTCTCGGAGGCGTTTGCTGGGGAGGCCCAGGTGCGGCTTCCTACAATAAATAAATAAATAATAAAACAACACAACGTCACGGTCTGATTTGTTCAGATAAACTGGTCCCTTTAGAGATCCTTTTGCTGGAGATACAGAAGACTAGGCCTTCTCTATGTAGACCTTTCTGGCCTGCAGTTCCTTTTGTCCACACAGTATATCCTTTCATCTACACATCTTGTAAATATTCATTGCAAGGAGACATTGGTATGTTTTAAGGCCTCTGGCTTCTGTTACACTATCTATCCTGGACCCTTATGGGGATTCCTCTCAGACATCTTGTTGTTGCCTTGTGTCATAGAGATCCTGCAGCTGTAGACCTGCAGGACCATCCCTTTCATATGCTCCAGAAGATAGATCATAGATAGGGTAAATATAGTTGATCAGCCTGCCAGTTCATCTGCACCAACTGGGTGAACTCTCTAGTACTGCCCCAGCTAGCTCACCCAGTGGTGTATCCAGCAAGGAGCAGAGTCAGTCCTCCTGCTCTCAAGGCCAGCTCACCCATACCTTCACACCAGGGCCAGCTTTACTGTGCTGCCCATGCGAGGTATAAGGCTCGATCTCCTAAGAGTTGCTTAAGCCTCTCAATTTCAGGAATTACAAGCATGAGTCACCATACTTGGCTCAAAGCCTAAACAGTTTGGACTCTCGTCCAGCACCTTCTCTACCCACATAAATAAAGAAGCAGCTGGAAATGCCTGTATTCTTTTCATACGCAAATGATGTCAAGCCAAAGAACTTGGCTTGGCTTGTTACCCTCAATTGGAGCTGTCATTCTCCCTCTTACACTGCTGTGACCATATTTGAAGGTGCCCCTCCATAGTGTAACTTCATTCCAGCCCATGAGCTGCCTTTCAGGCATCCCACTGACTTCGGGTAGCCTTGTCTGCTGCTGCCTGATATTAGCACTTAGAAATGAGTTCTAAAGTCAGGCTTGGTGGCATATGCCTATAATCCCAGCACTCTGGATGTGGAACAGAACCTTATTGGAGAGGGGCAGGGAGGGCAGGGCAGGCACTGACTCTCTCTAAATGTCTGGCTTGGGCCACCACATTCTTATCTATTTTTAGGACAACATCCTTTCTTTGGCTCCCTGAGAAACTGCTCTTCTTTTTCTGTTCCTAAACTGTTTCCACTCTTACTTTAGACTAAGGCATCTGTACATGTGAAACACAAAGTTTAGGGTTCTAGTTTTTTGGTTTTTTTTTTTTTTTTTTTGGTTTTTTGAGACAGGGTTTCTTCTGTATAGCCCCAGCTGTCCTGGAACTCACTCTGTAGACCAGGCTGGCCTAGAACTCAGAAATCCACCTGCCTCTGCCTCCCGAGTGCTGGGATTAAAGGCGTGCACCACCACTCCCGGCGGGTTCTCGTTTTTTTTCCCCACAGCTAAAGTGCTGGTTATGCTAAGATGCCTTGGCCAAAGAGATAAACAAAACTTGCATGTACTGTAGTATTACAAAACAAAACAAAACAAAACACAACAAAACAAAAAAAAATAAGACATGGTCTTTTTTTTTTTTTTTTTTTTAAGATTTATTTTATTTATTATATGTAAGTACACTGTAGCTGTCTTCAGGCATTCCAGAAGAGGGCACCAGATCTCATTAAGGATGGTTGTGAGCCACCATGTGGTTGCTGGGATTTGAACTTATCACCTTCGGAAGAGCAGTCGGGTGCTCTTACCCACTGAGCCATCTCACCAGCCCAACATGGTCTTTTATAATCAAGGCTGGCCTTGAACTCACTGTGTAGCAGAGGTTGGTCCTGAAAAGATGAGAACTTAATTTTTTTTTTTGTGTGTGTGTTTAGCTTTGGTCCTTGCTATAAAGCTAAGGCTGGCCTAACTTATAGAAGTAGTTCTCTCCCTTTTCATGCTTCTAATTCTGTGGCTGCAAGAATATCGCAAGTTCTTTGACAATAGATCTTTCTATGGCTTCCAGGCTCAGACTTGCTATAATAATTCTCTTTACATACCTAGTGATAAAGGTATGCTTGGGCCGGGCGTGGTGGTGCATGCCTTTAATCCCAGCACTTGGGAGGCAGAGGGAGGTGAATTTTTGAGTTGTAGGTCAGCTTGGTCTACAGAGTGAGTTCCAGGACAGCCAGGGCTGCACAGAGAAATCCTGTCTCGAAAAAAAAAAAAAGGTATGCTTGGGGAGGTCACTTCAAAGCAGCTTGAAAGCCAAATGAAGAGGCTGAGTGTGGTGACACATGCTTAGTAATTCTAGCACTTCAGAGACTGAGGCATGAGAATGAAAAGTTCAAGGCCAGCTTGGGCTACCTGTCTCAGGAAATGAGAAAACAAACAAAAGATGATCAATGTAATGAAAAGAACGTTGAATGTGATGACTTAGCTTGACAGAAGCCAAAACTAGGGAGTAAGAGGGACTGTGGATGGAACTTGGTTGGTAGGGTGCTTGCCCAGCATCTTGAATTCCTGGATATGATCCCTAGACCCACACAAAACTGGCAGGAAACAGTGATCTCAGCACTCAGGACGTAGAGAAGGGAGCGACAGTAAATTTTCAGTCAACCTCAGCTACGTAGCAGTTTTGAAGACAGCCTAACCTGCATAGGACCCTACTTCAAAATCAAAACACCTAGGTGAAAAATGGGTCTACTTAGGGATGCTGGTGAAAGAGAAAGAAAGGTGAAGAAATAAAGAATTGTTGGGCTGGGGATGTAGTTTTGTAGTGTGTGCCTAACCTGCAGACATTAAGCTCTGAGTTCCATCCTCACCAAAAAACTGCTCTAATCATCCATGTCTGTGTCTTTTGATGGACAAATGTTTTCAGGTTGCCAAATGTGAGCATCTCAGAACTGCTGGGCCAGAAGTTGGCTGTTGGCTTAGGTGTATGAGAAACTGTCAGTTTTCCAGAGCTCTTGAATCATTTAATCATTTAACATTCCCAACAGTAATCTGTAAATACCTCTTATCCCTTGAGAAACTAAGTCAGGAGGGAAAAACTCTTTTGATTCACCCGTTTATGACTTTGGGTTTTTCTCCATTTTCTCAGAGAGTTTCATTGTCTTCTGCTACCACCTTCCAGCAGTTCCTACATTCCAAGTCTGCTGATGACAAAGCGCTTAACTTTGTTGGTCAATAATGACATCATTTCACCTTCACTTGTAAAGATACTTCTACTGGAGTTATAGCTCTTGGGTTGAAGTTTTTTTTTTCTTTCTTGAAATAGTCTAATGATGTTGTTTCATGTCTTCTTGTTCACGCTGTTATTTTTGGGGGGGGGGGGAAGAGTTGGCTCTGTTAATGTCTGTATGTGTGTTTTCCTATACATGTGTATCACGTGTGTGAACAGAAACTAGAAGTGGGCATTGAATCTCCTGAAACTGGAAGTTCAGATGGCTGTGAGCTCCCACTTGGTGTTAGGACTACACCCAGTTACTATGAAAGAACAGCATGTGCTTTTACCTGCCAAGGCAGCTCTCCACCGCCCTGTACTTTATTTATCCCTGTACTTTATTTTTTGAGACAGTGTCTCTCATAGGAGCAGAAGTTCACAGATTTGGCAAGACAAGCAAGCATAAAAGATTCTCTTGTCTTTGTCTCCCCAGTGCTAACATTACAGGTGAGCCATTATGCCTATTTTTATATTAGAGTGCTAGGATCCAAAGGAAGTTTCTTGTGCTTGCCTTCTTTTCTTTCTTTTCTTATCTTTCTCTCTCTTTCTTTTTTTCTGTTCTCTTCTTTTCTTTTCTTTTTTATTTCTTTTGGTTTCCCAGACAGTGTTTCTCTGTGTAGCCCTGGCTGTACTGGAACTCACTCTGTAGACCAGGCTGGCCTTGAACTCTTTCTCACTCTGCCTCCACCTGACTCTGTTCCCAAGTGCTGGGATTAAAGGCATGCACCACCACAGTCTGGAGTCTTCTTTTCTGAAACAAGGTTTCTCTGTATAGTTCTGGCTGTCCTGGAACTTGCTCTATAGAACATGTTGGCCTCAAACTCAAAGAGATCTGCCTGTTTCTGTCTCCCAAGTGCAGGGATTAAAGGCGTGTGTCACCACCTCCCTCTTGCCCTTCTTACTTGACTGATCTATCTCCCCAGCCCAGAAGCTCTCTGTGTCATCTTCATCTTCTTGTTGTGCTCCTTCTCCTTTAAACTTTTTCTTCCTCCTTCTCTCTCTCTCTCTCTCTCTCTCTTTCTTTTGTAGTTCGGGTTAATATTGAATTTGCTTTTTAGTTTTCCTTTATTTTTACCATATGTGTAGATAAGTGCACTTTTTGCTATTTGGCCTTGTGCTTACTGGACAAGTGGTCAATCACTAAATGACTTTCCCTCGTCTTTTGTTGTTGTTTTGCAGTACTAGGAATTACACCTTGGGCCACACACTTTAGTCCAGCACATGACCAAATTCCTAGCCCACTTTTTCTTTTATGTATTTGTTGTACACATGTACACTCATAACACTGCATTAGTGCCAGGTGTGGTGGCACATGCCTTTAATCCCAGCACTTGGGAGGCAGAGGCAGGCGGACCTCTGAGTTCAAGGCCAGCCTGATCTACAGAATGAGTTCCAGGACAGCCAAAACTACACAGAGAAACCCTGTCTTGAAAAAAACAAAAAACAAAAACAAAAAAACCCCACTGCATTAGTGTAGAGGTCAGAGGACCATGAGTGTAAATTAGTCCTTTTCTTAAACCTTGTGGGTCTGGGGGATCCAACTCAGGTTGTCAGTAATAACCTTTATCCACTGAGTATCTCACTAGTGTTTTTCTCTTAATTAGGGCAAATGTTTGTACTTGAAGCCAAGCCTTATGATTGAAGGTTCCAGCAACAGCACTTCACAGGTTTTCTCAAACTTCCCCACCCCTCTCTCTACCTGCCTACTCTCCTCCAGGACTTCATGTAGCATTGCTGGCCTCAAACTCACTATATAGATGAGAATGGCCTCTAACTCTTGAGCTATGATGACCAGGGTAGGGTATCACATTTAATTAGCTCTTCTTATTTTACTTTATTTTAAGGCAGTCTCATATAGCTCGGGTTAACTGACAATTCACCGTGTAGAAGGGGATGATCTTGAATTCCTGATCCTTATGCTTCTACCTTCCAAGTGTTGAGATTACAAACTTGAGCCACATGCCTGGCTTTATGGCTTTAATGAAGACTTCAAAGGAAATGAAGAGCCACCTCTTAAGAGTGGTTATTAATGGAAAGCCTAAGTATATGCAGGTAAAGGGTGTACACATAAACAGTTCTGGTCTGAGCTTGAATTTAGCTCCCTGGTGAGTATATGTATTATATAGAAGACTCTATGTTCAAATTCCATCAGTAAAAACAAAGTATTTCCAGTGAATGAGTATTACAGAATTTACTTAATCATTCTAAAAACTTTTCTTTCAGTGTTATATTACAAATTTTTTCTGTCAGGCTGGAGAGATGGCTCAGCGGGTTAAGAACACTGACTGCTCTTCTGAAGGTCCTGAGTTCAAATCCTAGCAACTACATGGCCCTGGCTTTCCTGGAACTCACTTTGTAGACCAGGCTGTCCTTGAATTCAGAAATCCACCTACCTCTGCCTCCCAAGTGCTGGGACTAAAGGCGTGGGCTACCACCGCCTGGCTTGCATTGTTTTTTTGTTTTTTGTTTTTGAAACAAAATTTCAGTATGCAGTGATGGCTGTTCTACAACTTGCATGTGAACCAGGTTAGCCTAAACTCAGGCTGGTGAGATGGCTCAGTGTGTAAGAGCACCGGAAATCCCATGGTGGTGTAACCACATGGTGGCTTACAACCATCCATAATGAGATCTGACGCCCTCCTCTGGTGCATTTGAAGTCAGCTACAGCGTATTTATGAATAATAATAAAAACGAATCCTTGGACCGGAGAGAAAGTGGGACGGAGCGAGCGGGGCAGACCAAAAAAAAAAAAAAAAAAAAAAAAAGTTAACGAAAAAAAATGTCAATTGGATGGGGCATCGCTCAGCAACAGAATGGTGTGGTTTGTATGCGCAAGGTCTAGGATTACATCGACAGCAAGAACAAAACAAAACAGGGCTGGAGAGATGGCTCAGTGGTTCAGAGCCTGAGTTCAAATCCCATCAACCACATGGAGACTCACAACCATCGTAATGAGATCTGATGCCCTCTTCTGGCGCATCTGAAGACAGCTACAGTGAACTTATATATAATAATAAATAAATCTTTAAAAAAAAGAACAAAACAAAGGAAAATCCTAAAAAGCGGGGACTCTAATATACTTACCAGTGAAAATCTGGATAGCTGTTCTGAGGGGCAGAAGGAGAAAAACTGTCAAGAAGCTCAAGAAGCTATGCCTTGGCTCAGGAAACGCCAAAATATAACGAGTAAGGGTGAATTTACTTTGGACAGGTGACTAGACGGCGGGAAAGCATTTGCTTTGAAACAGAAAACCTGGGCTCTAAACTCACTTCTGCCACTCTGTGACCTTCATGGGTTGCACCTTGTTTCTGGGTCTCAATTTCGTGAGATTCAGGTGTTCGTCTTGAAAGGACCCCCGTAGGGAGACCTCCACTCAAGTCACGGGATATTGGCGAATCCCCCAAGAACTCACAGAAGACCAGGCTTGATGCAAATCACATGAGGCTTTATTTGGGGAAAGCCAGAGCTCTGGGGACGACTCATATCCGGGAAGTGGATAGAGGAGTCGACCCTGAGGAAAAAGAGGACCCAGTTTTTATGTTCCCTCAAGGGGGAGAGAAGGAGGAGGAGGGAGTAGAGGATTTTTCTTTTTTTTTTTTTTTGGTTTTTCGAGACAGGGTTTCTCTGTATAGCCCTGGCTGTCCTGGAGCTCACTTTGTAGACCAGGCTGGCCTCGAACTCAGAAATCCGCCTGCCTCTGCCTCCCGAGTGCTGGGATTAAAGGCGTGCGCCACCACGCCTGGCTGGATTTTTCTGATCTGACAATATCCATTCTTTCTACAGAAGAAATGGGTACACGGAAAAATTTCATGTTCCGGTCAGGGTTTCTCTGTGTAGCCCTGGCTGTCCTGGAACTCACTCTGAAGACCAGGTTGGCCTCGAACTCAGAAATCCACCTGCCTCTGCCTCCCAAGTGCTGGGATTAAAGGCGTGCGCCACCACCGCCCAGCTGCTGCTTTTTTTTTTTTTTTTTTTTTTTTTTAATTTTACACGATCTTAAGATCAAGCTTCCAGCTTCCACTGCGCTGGTAACCCATTTGCTGTGGAGCGTACGGAATCTTTAACACCAAGTCGCGCGCAGACACTTCCGGTTGGCGGAACAAAGAGTCTGAAGTACTCAAGGCCTCACTTCCGCGTGCCGAAAGCTGCGCAGAGAAGTCGGACCTTAGGCCACAGACCCATGACTTGCCAATGCGACTGCTCATGCGCCCTGCACCAGCGAGGTGGGCGGGGCCCCGGAGGGGGCGGGGTCGGCCCTGACTTGTCTCGCGGTTACTGGGCGTGCGGGAGCGCGCGACTTTCGTGGGCGGTTCTGGGCGGGCCCTCACCTGATATCTCTGGAAGTCTCCGCGTAGTGTCAGTTTGCGAGGTCGTCTCAGGTGAGGTGGTCGTGCCGGAAGTGGCTGTGCAGCGCGTCCGGGTGTTGAAAGAAAGCTGCGGGAGGAGCCTTAGTTGTTCAAGGGGGCGCGGCACCACTAGGAGCTCTTCGCGGCCCCTGCAGCAGCCATGGCGAAAGGCAGAGTCGCTGATCGATCGCCGACCGAGATGATGCACTCGACCCCAGCGGGGGACCGGGCAGTGACGACCCAGGGTTCCGCCGTGCCTGGCAGCAAAGATCATCTGAAAGGTGAGTGGACCTGCTGGACGGAGCTGCGGCTGCCCTGAAGATTAGGATCCCGGGGTGCAGGTTGCATGGAAAGAGGGACCTTTCAGCTCCTAAGGTTCTAAGCAAAAGAGTCGTGTACTTGGTGGGAACCTGGCACGACGGAGCGCTAGACTCCTAGTCAGTATTTTCTCAATAGACTTTAAAGGAAGCGGTGACCCTGACTGGTTGTGACACCAAGTAGGCAGGTTCGTTATCCAGGCCACCCAGACAGGTGTTTAAGAGACGTAAGCTTCCATTGCATTGTTTTACGGATGAACATACTGAGGACTATGCAGCCACATGACTTGTGTAGAGTCACAGAGCCACACTAAGGTTGTGATTAAGAGCAAGGACTTGCCCTTCCCGGTGCCACTTGAAAGTGACAGATTCTAGCCGGGTGGTAGTTGCGCAGCCTTTAAATTCCGGTTCTCCGGAGGCAAGTTCGGGACTACACAGAGAAAACCCTGTCTCGAAAAAACATTTTCAGATCTTGTGTTTCCATTTAACCAGTTTTGTAAATTAAATTTGTTTGATATGTTTTCAAGATAAGTAGCCCTGGCTGTACTAGAGGACCTTGATCTATAGATTAGACTGGTGTCTAAGGCAAAGAGAATGGCTTCAGCCTCCCAAGTACATGGATTCAAGGTGTGCCGGTGTGCACTACCGCCTTGTACTTTTTTTTTTTGTTTTTGTCTTTTGTTTTGTTTTTTTTTTGTTTTTTTTTAAGATTTATTTTATTTTATTATATGTAAGTACACTGTAGCTGTCCTCAGACACTCCAGAAGAGGGAGCCAGATCTCGTTACGGATGGTTGTGAGCCACCATGTGGTTGCTGGGATTTGAACTTATCACCTTCGGAAGAGCAGTCGGGTGCTCTTACCCGCTGAGCCATCTCACCAGCCCGTCTTTTGTTTTTTGAGACAGGGTTTCTCTGTGTAGCCCTGGCTGTCCTGAAACTCACTCTGTAGACCAGGCTGGCCTTGAACTCAGAAATCTACCTGCTTCTGCCTCCCAAGTGCTGGGATTAAAGGCATGGGCTACCACGCCTGGCTTTGCTTTGTACTTTTTAAAAGACCTTGTATGGTTCTGTAAGTCAAACTGATTTGGAACTCAGATTCACCAGCCTTAATTTTCTCTAGTACTGGGATTAAAGTAGTGGACCACCCGCAGAGATGGATTTGTAACTTTGAAAAAGTATCTGTCCGGGCTGGGTGGCCCTCACCTCTGAGTTCAAGGCCAGCCTGGTCTACAGACTGAGTTCCAGGACAGCCAGGGCTACACAGAGAAACTTTGTCTTGTCAAAACAAAACCAAACCAGCACCAACAACAACAAAAGTATCTGAATTTTAAAACGAGAATAGTTATCTGTTTAATTGGTTGATGTGTGTGTGTGTGTGTGTGTGTGTGTGTAAACAAAACAGTTCTCTTAAGCATAGCTTCTGCAAGGCCGGGCGTGGTGGCTCACGCCTTTAATCCTAGCACTTCGGAGGCAGAAGCAGGCTGATTTCTGAGTTCAAGGCCAGCCTGGTCTACAAAGTGAGTTCCAGGACAGCCAGGGCTACACAGAGAAACCCTGTCTCGAAAAACCAAAAGAAAAAAAAAGCATAGCTTCTGTGGAATGGTGGCCTGCCCCCATTATTCTGGAGGCAGAGGCAAGTGGCTCCCTATATTTGCTTTTCAGCAACTGTAATGATTGCATTCTTTTTTTGCTGTCTCGGAACCACCCCCCCCCAAAAAAAAGAATAATACACAGTAAAAATGTGGTTTTTAGCTAATTTTAATGTCTGTTGTACTCTAGTTTGCCTCTTACTTGGTATTTGTATTTGGGTATAGACAGTGTAGCGAAATTGTCATATTGTTGTGATGGTTTTAGGTTGTGTAGGTTTGTATGACTTTTTGTTGTACACCCCCTTAGACTTACATATAATAATAATAATAATAATAATAATAGTAATAGTACCTCCAAACTTCCAGAGTGCCATTTCTTTTATCAGATGTCTTGACAATTACACAACATAAGCCAAAGGATAGAGATGTGCAGATGTGCCCTCTGGAATAAGTAGGGTTTAGACAAATGAAGGATATGGGGATGTGGAGCTAGGGGAAACAGTAGGGTTGAAGGTTAATGTGGCCCCTTTATGTGTGTCAATAAAGAGGTTAGTTTGTCAGCAATGTTGGGTGTGTTAGTTTAGGATAGTCTATTTGCCATGGTGTCAGATTATATTAGGCAAAAATGATGTGTTTTTAAAATTTTTCTTGTAAATTAATGGCAATTTTTTTTCTCACTTTGCCTTTTCCTAATGTTAGGAATTGTCTTTGTTAGGATATGATTTGGTTTACTTAGTATTCTGCTTGTCACTAATCAGCAACCAATTTTCTCGGATTAGAAAAACAGCTGTGAGTGGTGGCATAGACCTTTAATCCCAGCACTTGGGAGGCAGGGGCAGGCAGATTTCTGAGGCCAGCCTGGTCTACAAAGTGAGTTCCAGGATAGCTAGGGCTACACAGAGATACCCTGTCTTGATTCTTAATGTGTTTCACTAACTGAACTTGAACTCACTCTGTGGAGCAGGCTGGTCTCAGAATTACAGAGATCCACCTGCTTCTGCCTCCTGAGTGCTAAAGCTGTATATAGAAATCAGAAAAAAGGTGCTTCCAGGAGGCAAACATTGAAGATAACAATGAGTGGAAACAATTAATTAAATCTGTTAACATTTAACAAAAAGATAAGACAAAGGAAGTTGATTTTTGTAAACAGATCTTAGAATAGACAGGAGTTCACTAGTGGGAGTTAATGAGGAGAAATATAGAATTAAAGTCTTGTAAGAACTTATTAATCATTTTGGAAAGTGTTCTGACAGGATTCCTGTTTGTCACTGATAGTCCAGAGTGAAATGAAAGTATATGGACTTGTAGGTTGATGAAGCATGATTCTTTCTCAAGGAGTGTCTTTGACCTGGCAGAAAGGTAGAAAGACAGTGAGATAAGTACAATATTTATTCCTCAATAATATTAATGAGTATGGTGATAATAGTGAGAAAGACTTAGCTAATGCATTTCAAGTGCAGGCATGGTGGCTACAAGATCTAAAAAGCACACTTGTCTAATGTATACATAGTACAGATTCACATGGAAATTATAAAAAGACTTACAATTCAGTGGATTGCATGCTAGCATTTAGGTTTAATGGAATTATGCAGTAGTATTACTAGTCATAATCAGCACTGTTTACTATATACTTTTCTTTCAGAAAAGCCTTGTGCAGAAGCTGGATCAGCAAGAACATCACTCCTTATACTGGTGTCCATTTTTTCATGTGCAGCTTTTGTTATGTTTTTGGTATATAAAAATTTTCCCCAGCTTAGTGAGTAAGTATACCACAAAAGAAACTGAAAATGTCTAGATATTTTAGAGATGCTATCAATTAAAAGCTAAATTTCCTTTAACAACAGAACTATTAGGGTGCTTGTGTACCAGCTCCTATCCATATAGCAAGTTCATAAGCACTGTTCAGATTTCCTGGGTGACTTCCTTCTTTCCTTCCTACCCATTGTTTTAACTGTGATTCTCTTATCTCCCTTTTGATTTAAATTTCTGGTTTTATGAAGAGTGACCTTGAATTTGTAGTTCTTCTGTCTTTGCCATCTGAGATTACAGGTGTGTCCACCACCCCAGCTTTTGGTCCAGAGCTCCTGTATGTTAAGCAGGCAGACTACAGCACATACACCTCAGTCCTCCTTCCTTCCTTTCTTTATGAATAGGTTTGGGCTGGGGTTGGGGCTGGAGAGTTGGATCAGCAGTTAAGAGCACTTCTGCTCTTCTAGTGGCCCTGAGTTCAATTCACAGCTCCTACATGGTGACTCACAACCATCTGTAATTGGATCCAATGCCCTCTTCTGGTCTGTCTGAAGTCAGTGACAATGTATTTTTTTTTTTTTGGTTATTTGAGACAGGGTTTCTCTGTACAGCCCTGGCTGTCCTGGAACTCACTTTGTAGACCAGGCTGGCCTCGAACTCAGAAATCCGCCTGCCTCTGCCTCCCAAGTGCTGGGATTAAAGGTGTGTGCCACCACGCCCGGCTCAACAATGTATTAATACACATGAAATAGTAGGAAAATAGTGGTGGTACATACCACTCCAGGGGCAGAGGTGAAGATAAATGTATCTCTGAGTTGAGACTAACCTGGTCTATAGAGGAAAGGCGAATAGTCCATATCCAAGGATTGCCTTGATTTGGAGCTGGGGGGTTCATAGAACTAGTTCCCTAATTAAAAGTTCTTTTATCAGAGTTTGGCAGCACAAACCTTTAATCCAGCATTCCTCTGAATTGAAGCCCTATCTCTCCACTGCTAGATATGGAAGAGCTTAGACCATGGCTCAAGAGAACACACCCCCCTTCCCACTGCCCCTTAGCCCTTCCCACATCATGCATCCCGTAGTCACCTCTACAGGATACCTGGCAGACATGATTGCCAATGACTTTGATCCCTGTACTTGGGAGGTAGAGACAGGTGGATCTCTGAGTTTGAGACAACCCTACTCTAAAGAGTTCCAAGACAACCAGGGCTGTTACAGAGAGAAACCCTTTCTTTCTTTTTTTTTTTTTTTTTTTTTTTTTTTTTTTTTTTTTTTTTTTTTTTTTTTTTTTTTTTTTTTTTTTTTTTTTTTTTTTTGTTTTGTTTTGTTTTGTTTTGTTTTGTTTTTGTTTTTCGAGACAGGGTTTCTCTGTGTAGCCCTGGCTGTCCTGGCACTCACTTTGTAGACCAGGCTGGCCTCGAACTCAGAAATCCGCCTGCCTCTGCATCCCAAGTGCTGGGATTAAAGGCGCGCACCACCACGCCCGGCGAGAAACCCTTTCTTGAAAAAAAGAAAAAATTTCAACTGTGTGATTGAGACTAAAACCAGCGAGGTCTATATAGGGAATTCCAAGCCGGCCAAGCCTACATAATGGATCTGTCTCAAAAAGAGGAAAGGAGCCAGGTGTGGTGGCGCATGCCTTTAATCACTGAAGCAGGTAAATTTCTGAGTTCGAGGCCAGTCTGGTCTACAAAGTGAGTTCCAGGACAGCCAGGGCTACACAGAGAAACCCTGTCTCGAAAAACCAAAAATAAAAAAAAACCAACAAAAAAAACAAAACAGTTAGGGGCTGGGGATGTAGTTTAGGAAAGGAGGAGGATCCTGCATTTGACCTAGGGTGTGTTTTTGCTGTTAAAAACGTGATGTCAAAAAAGTTTCTAATTCTCATTATAAATGATTATTGACTTAATTTAGAAAAATTACCCAAAATAATGTTAAATATGTTTTAAATATGTTAATATGGTTAATTTCTTAATGCTTAATTTAAAATTTAAGCCAATATTAAAAGATTATTTAATTTGTGATATGTATTATTTTGAACTTTAATTGAGTTTGCTTAGACTGTTGACACTGAAAAATGAGTTTGTCCTTCTTACAAATCAAATACATTGCATCGCTTTGACTTTGACTTTTAGCATGGGAGGCTTGTTTTTAAATTGTTTTACATTATTATTTTTCTTTAGGGAAGAGAGGGTGAATATGAAGGTTCCAAGAGATATGGATGACGCCAAGGCTCTAGGAAGAGTTCTCTCCAAATATAAGGATACCTTTTATGTACAAGTATTGGTTGCTTATTTTGCTACATATATTTTGTATCCTTTTATCTGAAAAATGTTTTCTAGTTTGTTCAAGAAAAGTTTCCAAAGGTCTATTGTCTAGTTAGAAGTGATGACTGTTTTCAAAATGTTAATGCTGGTGGCTATGGGATGGCTTCAGGGTAGCCGCACCTGCTGGCAAACCAAGCATGGTGTCCTGGGTTTGATGCCTAGGATCACATGGTAGGAGTCGGGCAGTGGTGGCACACGGCTTTAATCCCAACACTTGGGAGGCAGAGGCAGGTGGATTTCTGAGTTTGGGCTAGCCTGGTCTACAAAGTGAGTTCCAGGACAGCCAGGGATACACAGAAAAACTGAAAACAAAACAAAACAAAACATGGTAGAAGGAGAGAACCTGCCCCGAAAAGTTGTTTTCTGATCTCCACATGTCACTCATGCTGTTACACATACACACCGGAGTAAATTAATTTAATATTTTAAATAAATAAAACGGGGTTTGTTTTGTTTTACAGTAGAGGGTCTCACAGTGTAGCTTTTGCCAGCCTGCAACTCTAGTACTTCAGCTCTTTGACATTATAACTCATTTAATGCCAGCCAGCACTCCAGAGGCAGAGTTGAGTGGTTCTCTGTGAGTTCAGGGCTAGCCTGTTACACAGAGTAAAACAGTCCCATATAACCCAGGCTGCTCTTAAGCTTGCTATGTGGCCAGTAATGACAATGAACCCTAGTCTTTTGAATCCACCACATAGATGTTATAGGTGCTGGGAATTGAACCCACATCCTCTGAAAGAACAGCCAGTACTCTCAAACACTGAGCTCCTTTATTTTATTTATTTATTTGCTATAATTTGTAAAGTTTTTTGGGGTTTTCCAGACAGGGTTTCTCTGTATAGCCCTGGCTGTTCTAAAACTTACTCTGTAGACCAGGCTGGCCTCAAACTTAAATCCGCCTTTCTCTACCTCCCCAGTACTGGGATTAAAGGTATGCATGGCCACGCCCAGCCTTTTTAGACTTTTGATTATGATTTTACAAACAAAATAGCCAGGATCTCCACATTACACAGCTTGTTTTCGTGCAGCTGTGATACCACAAGTAGAAAAACTCACCTTTTGTAATTTTCTTCGAATGTCAACTTTATCTTGTAAAACTTCCATGTCATTCTGTTTTAATCCTTAACTTACGAATTAACAGTTTGCAAACATTTGCTATCCCAGGTTCCATATTCCTCAGTATACTCTCCGGGTTCCTTTATCCATTCCCACTTGCCTTATTCCTTGTTTGTTTGGTAAGTATGTGACATGAATTTGGAGACGTGAAAATAAGTAGAGCATTGGGGATGGTAATGGCAGCCTAGCTCCGCCAGGCAGTCTCATGTTGTGTCTATCAGCTTTCAAGATGGTAATGTTAATGTATTTCTGTTAAGTCTCATAAGAGCTTTGAAGAGTTTGGTTTTCCTAGAATGAGAGCACTATAGACTTACCTGCAGTTTATAGCCTTTCTTTCCTATTGTATTTTATAGGTCAAATGAACTTAAGAATGTGCGTTGACCCAGTGAGTCCTTGGTCTGGGAATAGTGTCTTTATGCATAGCTATAGTAGGGTATGGGAATGGCTCCTTATTCTTAAGCTAAAGGCAGCAGTAATTACTGGATATGGTCAAAAGTTTAATCACAAGTATTAATTTATTTTAACAATATTGTTTGAGTTAGTTTGAGAAAGGACTAGATACATCAAATGGGTTTTATTCTCTAAATAAGATGTATCATATGGACTCCCCTGCCTAGCTCTAAAAGAGATAAGTAAATGCACCGACAGGAAGGAGATGGGAAAATAACAGGGTGCATGTGACTTCTTGTTTTCCAGTGCTCCGGACTTGGTGCCTCATTCTGCTACATGCTCTCCTACTTAGTTGGAAGACCCGTGGTATACAAATACCTAACAGAGAAGGCAGTGAAATGGTCACAGCAGGTAGCTATGAACTATAGTTTGTTTCTTTGTGGTTCTTTGATTTAGTTATCATTAAAAAAAGTTATAAGAAATTTTTAAAACATTTATTTGAGAATTTTATATAGTCTATTTTGATTATATTCATACATCTTATTTTAGTATTTTGTTACAGGTCTCACTTTGTAGCTCTCACTGGCCTAGAACTCAGTTTGTAGATCAGGCTAGCCTGGCTCTTCCTCTAGAGTGAAGGAATTAAAGGTTTGAGCCACCATTCCAACAAGAAGTTTATTTTAAAACAAGTGATGGTTAGTTTTAATTGCTGACTCCACACAGAGTAGAATAACCTGAAAGAGAGACTCAGTGAGAAATCCTCTAGATTGGGTTGAGCTGTGGGCTTTCTTAGTTGGGTTATTTGAGATGGGACGACTCACCCTGAAAGTGGTCAGTGCCATTTCAGGGACTGCTCCTGAACTGAGTGAAAAGATGAGCAACCTAAGCAGTAGGCATGCATAGATTATTACTGTCTTCCCTTGACAGTGTGTACAATTCAACCTAAGCAGTAGGCATGCATTGATTATTACTGTCTTCTCCTGACAGTGTGTACAATTCAACCTAAGCAGTAGGCATGCATTGATTATTACTGTCTTCTCTTGACAGTGTGTACAATTCAACCTAAGCAGTAGGCATGCATTGATTATTACTGTCTTCTCCTGACAGTGTGTACAATTCAACCTAATCAGTAGGCATGCATTGATTATTACTGTCTTCTGACAGTGTGTACAATTCAACCTAAGCAGTAGGCATGCATTGATTATTACTGTCTTCTCTTGACAGTGTATACAATTCAACCCAAATCTGATTTTCTTCTCCCCAGCTCCTTTAAAAAAAAATTTTTATTTATATGAGTACACTGTCACTGTCTTCAGTCAGACATACCAGAAGACGGCGTGCTGGAGGGAGAGCAGGTCCCCTGAAAGAGCATCAGGTGTTCTTGACAATCAAGCTGTTGCTCTAACCCCACTGATTTCAAACTTTTTTGAAACTGATTATCCCAGTTGGATTGGTTGTTGTTGTTTTGTTGTTGTTTGTTTTGTTTTTCAAGACAGGGTTTCTCTGTTTAGTCCTGGCTGTCCTGGAACTCACTCTGTAGACCAGGCTGGCCTCGAACTCAGAAATCCACCTGCCTCTGCCTCCCGAGTGCTGGGATTGAAGGCATACACCACCACCACCCGGCCATAAACATGATTTTGCTGCAAGGTTTCAGTTTGTAGTCCTTAGTTAGCTCTGTACATTTTCAGGCTACTAGTAGGACAAAATATTAGGGTAGTGGGTGTGTGTGGCAATGTCTATTCATCTCATGGCAGAGAAGAACCCAACAGGATCTTGACTTGGTCCAAAATACAACTCCAAAAATACCCTTCAAAGGCCCCCTCCTAGTTTCCATCACCTTTACTAGTTGCAGCAGCAAGTAGAGACATAGGCTTCAACATATGTTTTAGTTAATGGAAGGCATTTTACTTTTGAACCATATTGGGGAGAATTCTATTTTTATAAAAAGATCAGAAGAAATAATTACCTGGCAAAGAAAATATAGAGATCATCCTGCCTTGTTTTGAAGAAGAATGTTTTATATTTTACTTGATTTTGTGATTAGTTATTTGTAAAACATCTGAAATCTCTGGCTAGACTTTCAGTTTAGACTTTCAATCTACTGCTCTTTCTGTTATGTGTAGTATTAGATTACATACGTGTTGTCTTTGGAGTAGCTGTTTTGTAAAAATGATTTTGCTAGTTATGCAGAAATACAAGTAATCAGTATTTAACCTCGACATCTCTCCAGTTCCTAGACTTTGGTCTTGCTATGCCATTGAGCTACATCCCTAGAAAACACATTGTTTTCCTGTTGGGTAAATTGTGATGTATCTGGGGCGAGAATTTAAGGTATTTTATATTAAACAACTTACTTTGAAGATTGGTCTTAACTAATACTAGGTGGGTTTTTTTTTTCTTATAACAGGTAGAGCGTCACAGAGAACATCTTATTAACTACATTATATTTTTGAGAATCACACCGTTTCTTCCTAATTGGTTTATTAATATTACATCTCCTGTGATAAATGTACCATTGAAAGTGTTTTTTATTGGTACTTTTCTAGGTAAGACCTCTTACTCATGTTGTGTGCATGTACAACTGTCCAGCTGACCTACATTGCCTGCTGTTTGCAAAATCACCAGTACCGTATATAACTCTTGGGCATAAAGCCTGGCCTAGATACATAGCTTGTTCAGTGTGTTCTAATATGTTACCTCTCTAAAGAATGAGCACTTTCTACTAGATATTATTTTAATAATGTGAGATTAAGCAGAACCCTCTCACCTTTTGTTTGTTTGTTTGTTTGTTTGTTTGTTTGTTTGCTTGATACTAGTGCTCAAGTGGGTGTGGGTGTTGAGTAGGAGACTTGCATGTCGAGCAGTCTGTACCACCAACAATATCCTTAGCTCCAGGAGAATATTTTTCCACCCCAATTCTGGCCCAGCAGCCCTTTCTTCCTTTGGCAGTGGGAGCCAGTTAGATCAGAGATGACTGGATCTCAAGGCCATGGGCTTTGTTGGCTGACAGCTCTTCTCATGCCCCTAGACTGCATGCTAGCACCCTGGTGAGCATCCCAGGCCAAGCTCCAGCTGTCCTTTGGTCTTTCAGAGGATTGGCTAGTGATGACTAGTAACTGACCAAAGATCACTTTTACAAAATACTTCTCTGCTGCAGACTTTACTGTGTCCCCGTGCAGGACGTGTTAGCTCCAGGATCTCTCTCTCAGAACAGAAGTAAACATTTAGTTTTTGGTTTTGAACTTCTTTGAATTCTAATCACATATTAAGTCCAATTTATTATGGATATAGTTTAGGGGAAACAAGATCAATACACATGAAGGAATTGATAGTACATTTGAAATTATTAAGTGGATATAACATTTAAGCGGACTGAGTGCTTGCCTCCTTGCCATGCACAAAGCTCTGCGCTTGATACCCAGAACTACCAAAAACAATGTTTAATTTTGTGAAGATTGCCTTTCTTTAGGAAGACTGTTGGTTTTCTTCTCATTTTAAATTGCTTGGATTCAGCAGGCAGGTTTG
>LR754696.1:0-32787 GCA_902729485.2 Mus minutoides | reverse complement strand
CCCCCCCACCCCATTGTTATAAAAGCTCCTGATTTTCGAGCCACGAGGTCGACCCCCCTGTCCCCTGCGTGGGATACGGGTCGTCCCGGAGCTCCGATTAAAAATCCTCATGCTTTTTGCATCAAGACAGGTCTCGTGATTCGTGGGGTGCACGAACAACCCGTGTTTGAAATAGGGGTATTTCTGGTTAGATCTTACAATAGCAAAGAGCAGAAGCATTACTACAAGCCCACTCCTTCCTTCTCTTGCCATTCTGGTTGTCTGTGCAGAAGACTTACAGTATTGGAAGGAGATGGTTGTTTTCCCAAGGACAGCATGAGGTTTAAAAGTTGGGATTTGGGGAGGCATTTGTTGGGTTTTCCCAGTCTAACAAAGATAAAGGGTCTGGGGCCCTACCTACAAACTTTTAAGAATCCTATCCAAACCTCCATACCCTCCCCAAATACATAGGGCCTACCCTTGCCACTCCAATAAACTTTTCAGACAAATGGAAAAAAAAAAAAAAAAAAAAAAAAAAAAAAAAAAAAAAAAAAAAAAAAAAAAAAAAAAAAAAAAAAAAAAAAAGACCAAAAGCCAACCATCAGATTGGGAAAAGATCTTATATCTAATATATATAAAGAATTCAAGAAGTTGTACTCCAGAAAAACAAATAACACTATTAAAAATGGGGTACAGAGCTAAATCAGAATTCTTAACTGAGGAATACCGAATGGATGAAAAGCACCTAAAAAAAATTCAACATTCTTAATCATCAGAAAAATGCAAATCAAAACAACCCTGAGATTCCACCTCACATCAGTCAGAATGGCTAAGACTAAAAAATTCAGGTGACAGCAGATGCTGGCAAGGATGTGGAGAAAGAGGAACACTTCTGCATTACTGGCAGGATGGCAAGCTGGTACAATCACTGCTACAACCACTCCAGTAGTGACCTGCCTGACAGGCTAGATAGTCTAGGCGCAGTCCCAAGGCAAAAAGTTCAGGGAAACTTAGTCTCCTGGATTTTGGCATCCTGTATAAAGAATGCTCCAACTTCCTTGCTTTAGTTGGTAAACAGATTTGTGTGCTCCCTTTCAGTATTGTTTTGTTAATACCTAAGCAAGGTGGAGCTTTGCTTCCTGGCCTTTATCAATGCCCTGGGTGGTCCTTGGGCCAACTCTGGGATTGGAATTCAGAAAGAATGTTGCCTATTCAGTGACATTCAGAATTACCTTTACTATTGTAAGAGAGATAGTGAAATAAATCAGACATTACTATCTACTACATAGAGTTAGAAATCTCAGGACAAGCTTAGCAATGTAAGTTTAGAACTCTTATTGTGGTTACATATGGCAGACTACATTGCTTGTTAGTAAAAAGGCCCTCCACACTATTCACTTAGAACAAAAGCCAAGTCACTCCTATATACAGGAATTTACTATGGTTTAGGAAGTAGATTGGGCTGTGGTTTTAGAGTATTGCATTATTCATGAGAAGGTAAGCTACTTTGTCTCAGTTGTTTTCCGCCCAGTTACTACCAGTCTTTGTGTTTACATTTCTTCTGCTTTGTGTAAGAGTTATTAGCATTTGGTGATCTCATTATACCTTGCCAATGTGTAACCTAAATCCCCTATTTTCTTCTGTATAAAAAGTCTGATGCTCAATTTGACAAATTACATTCAGATCCACACTCCTTCATATAGTGTCTGTTTGTCACTCGCGGAATCCTTGCATGCTTGCTCCACAGAACTCAACCCACGCAGATTAGGGGCCTAAGAGGGTCTGCGGCAAACCACTCTGGAAATCAGTTTGGCAGTTCCTCAGAAAATTAGATATAGTTTTCCTGGAAGATCCAGCAATACTATACCTGGGCATATACACAGAAGATGCTCCAACATGTAATAAGGACACATGTTCCACTATGTTCATAGTAGCCTTATTTATAACAGCCAGAAACTGGAAAGAACCCAGATGTCCCTCAACAGAAGAAAGGATACAGAAAATGTGATACATTTACAGAATGGAGTACTACACAACTATTAAAAAACAGTGAATTTATGAAATTCTTAGACAGATGGATGGATCAGGAGGATGTCATCTTGAATGAGGTAACCCAATCACAAAAGCACACACATGATATGCACTCACTGATAAGTGGATATTAGACCAGAAGTTCAGATTCTTTTTAGGAGGGGGAACAAAATACTCATGGAAGGAGTTACAGAGACAAAGTGTGAAGCTGAGACTGAAGGCATGACTATCCAGAGACAGCCCCAGGTGCTGATCCATCCCATAAACAACCACCAAATTCAGACACAAGGCAGATGCCAAAAAGAGCCTGCTAACAGCAGGCTGATACAGCTGTGTCCTGAGGGGCTCTGCCATCAATTTTAAATAACCAGTACCCTCATAGGTCCTTGGAACTATTCCACCAATCAAAGAAAATACACAGTGGAACTTGTGGCTCTAGCTGTATATGTAGCAGAGGATGGCCTAGTCGATCATAAAAGGGAGGAGAAGCCCTTTGTCCTATGAAGGCTCTATGCCCCAGTATGGGGGAATGCCAGGACCAGGAATGGGAGTAGGTTGGTTGGGGAGCAGAGAGAGGGGCAATGGGATAGGGGATTTTCCGGGTGAAACTGGGAAAGGGGATAATATTTGAAATGTAAATAAAGAAAATATCTAATATTTATTTTTAAAAAATAGCTATCTTGCTGAAAGCAATCAAAAAATTCAATGAAATCCCCATCAAAATTCCAACTCAATTATTCACAAAGTTAGAAAGAACAATTCTCAAGTTCATTTGGAATAACAAAAATCCAGGATAGAGAAATCTGTTCTCAACAATAAATGAACATCTGGGGGAATCAGCATCCCTGACCTCAAGCTTTATTACAGAGCAATAGTAGTAAGAACTGTATGCTACTGGTACAGAAACAGGCAGGAAGATCAAGGGAATAGAATTGAAGACAAAGAAATGAACCCACATACCTATGGTCACTTGATATTTGGCAAAGGAGCTAAAATGTCCAGTAGAAAAAAGATAGCATTTTCAACATATGTCACTGGTTCAACTGGAGGTCAACATGTAAAAGAAGGCAAATAAATCCATTCTTATCTCCTTGTACAATGCTCAAGTCCAAGTGGATCAAGGACAGCCATATAAAACCACATATACTGAGACTTATAGAGGAGAAATTGTGGAACAGCCTTTAACAGGTGAGAACAGATGAAAACATCCTGAACAGAACACAAATGGCTTTGTCTCTAAGATCAAGACTCAACATATGGGACCTCATAAAATTCCAAATTTTCTGTAAGCCAAAGAGCACTGTCAATAGGTCAGAACAGCAACCAACAGAATGGGAAAGTATCTTTACCAATCCAACATCTGATTGAAGTCTAATTTATACTAGATGCTATGATCTCAAGGAGTTAGACCACAGAGAATCATACAACCCTATTAAAAATGGGATAAAGGGCCAAGCAAAGAATTCTCAACTGAGGAATATCTAATGGTTGAAAAGCACCTAAAGAAATGCTCAACATCCTTAGACATCAGGGAAATGCAAATCCAAACAACCCTGAGATTACATCTCACACCAGTCACAATGGATAAGATAAAAATTCAGTAAGAACAAAGCACACACTGAAGGACAGAGATCATGTGTGAAGCTGAATCAAAAGGAAGGACCAACCAGTGACGGTGGCTGCCAGGGATCATTCCCATAATCAGCCACCAAAATAGACACTATAGCATATGCCAGCAAGATAATGCTGAAAGGGACCTGATATAGCTGTCTCATGGGAGGCTATACCAGTGCCTGGCAAACACGAAAGTGGTTGCTCACAGGCAGCTATTAGTTGGAACACAGGACTCCCAAGGANTGTACTCACTGATATGTGGATATTAGCCCAGAAACCTAGACTACCCAAGATACAATTTACTAAACACATGATACTCAAGAAGAAGGAAGATCAAAATGTGGACATGTCACCCCTTCCTAGAATTAAGAACAAAGCACACATTGAAAGAGTTAAAGAGATCATCTGTGAAGCTGAATCCAAAGGATGGACCCAACGACTGAGGCTGAAAGGGATCCATCCCATAATCAGTCACCAAACATAGACACTATAGCATATGCCAGCAAGATGGTGCTGAAAGGGCCCAGATATAGCTGTCTCGGGGGAAAATATACCAATGCCTGGCAAACATGGAGGTGGAAGCTCACGGTCAGCTATTAGATGAAACACAGGGTTCCCAAGGAAGAAGGAGCTAGAGAAAATACCCAAGGAGCTGAAGGGGTCTTCAACCCTCTAGGTGGAAGAATAACCATGAACTAACTAGTACCCCCTGGGCTCGTGTCTCTAGCTGCATATATAGAAGAGGATGGCCTAGTTGGCCATCAGTGGGAAGAGAGGCCCCTTGGTTATGCACACTTTATATGCCCCAGTACAGGGGAACGCTGGGGCCAAGGGGTGGGAGCGGATGGGTAGGGGAGCAGGGCCGGGAGGGGGGAGGGTATAGGGAACTTTCTGGATAACACTTGAAATGTAAATGAAGAAAATATCTAATAAAATTTGAAAAAAAAATGTGGGTGCTTTTGTACTTCTTAGAAAGGGGAACAAAATACTCTTAGAAGCAAATGGGATAAAGTTTGGGGCAGAAACTTAAGGAAAGGTGATTCAAGTCTGCCCCACCTGGGGATCCGTCCCATATACAGTCACCAAACCCAGACCCTATTATTGATGCCAAGAAAAACATGCTGACGTGAGCCCGATGTAGTTGTCTCCTGAGTGGCTCTGCCAGAGCCTGACAAATACAGAGGCAGATGCTTGCTGCCAACCTTTGGACTGAGCATGGAGGTCCCCAATGGAGGAGATGGAGAAAGGGCTGAAGGAGCTGAAATGTTTGCAACCCCAGAGGAAGAACAACAATAACAACCAAGCAGAACCCTCAGAGCTGAGGGACTAATCCACCAAGGAGTACACATCAAGGGACACATTCCTCCATCTGCATATGTAGCAGAGGAAGGCCTTGTTGGGCATCAATGGGATAAGTCCTCAGTATTGTGAATGCTGGATGCCCCAATGTCATGGAATTAGAGAGTGGGAAGTTGGGAGTGAGTGGGTTTGTGGGGGAACATCCTCAAAGAAGCATTGGTAGGGGAGATGGGATTTGGGGTTTCTTCCGGGGCAGGGGAAAACATGGAAAGGGAAAGGAGATAACATTTGAAATATAAGTAAAGAAAATAACCAATTTTTTAAAAATGAAAACGAAAAAAAACTATACATATTAAAGTGGATGTTATTGGTTCATGCCTTTAATTCCATTGCTTGGGCAACAAAGGTAGATGCATCTCAGAGTTTAAGAGCAGCCTGGTCAACAAGATAGCCAGGGCTAAGCAGAGAAGGCTTGTCTTAAAAAGAACCAAATAAATAAATAAGCAAATATACAAATGAATATATCTATTATTATATTGAGCTAAGAGCTGTATCTGAAATGACCAAATAACTGACTATTTAAAAGTTAACATACAAAGTTTAGGAAGACACAAAGCATACCACCTTACACTCATGCCTTCCTGGCACATGTGAGACTTAGGGCTTTGGCACAAGTCTCCCAATGTGCTTTAATGAATCCAAGTGGTCAGGACTGGTTTTCAAAAAAAACAAAAAACAAAAAAAAAAAAAAAAAAAAAAAAAAAAAAAAAAAAAAAAAAAAAAAAAAAAAAAAAAAAAAAAAAAAAAAAAAAAAAAAAAAAAAACCAACTTTCAAAAAAAATCTTTAAATGGAAATATACATATATTCCTGAAAATACCAATATAATTTCCTCAATCCATATAAGATAGTTACATGTGTATATGGTTGCAGAGTTGTCCATTTGGTATTGGATAATACAATTTTATATACCTCCATTGGACAGATCTATTTCTCCTGCTCTCAGCATTCTCAGTAGATGGTAGATACTTATGTAACATTGAGCCTTTGTTGGCCTTATTTTTCAGCACATTTTTATGCAATCATGTTGGTAAGACTTCATGGCTACAGCTTCTGATGTTACCAATTAATACAATCTCAAAATCAACTGCATAATTCTCTGATTATTACTGTCTTTATCTTCCCTCTTCTACAAAGATATTGTGTATACAAGAGTACATGTACTGACTTTAGGTGAAACAGAAACAGTCACAACTCAGAAACACTTTAGTGACTCATTCAAAAATAAGGAACAATCTTCAACTTCTGTGAAAGACAAAGTGTCAGTAGTATAGTGAAGAATCATTCAGTAACTCCCTGGTCTCCAGAGTTATATGTAGATATGTGCATAGGTACAAATACATGAAACATACACACAAACTCATGTCTATTTTATTACATATTAGAATGACTAATCCAGCTTGCTACTTGGCTACATTTTCTTGGAAAACATTTTTCCAGTTCTTAACTCTAGGCTAATATGTATCTTTATTGCTATGTGTTTCTTGCATTCAATAGAAAGACAGCTCCTGTGTTCATATTCATTCTCTTAGCCTCTGTCTTTTTATTAAGGAATTATGTCTGTTGATCTTGAGATATTAATGACCAGTTACTGGTGTGTATATGTATGTGTTTGTGCTTCCCTTGTTTTTGCTAGTATGGGCTTATTTATTTCATGTGTCTCTTGAATATTATTAACCTCCTAATGTGGGAATTTTTATTTAAGTATTTTGTTGGAATGGTCACTGATGGGCCTTTTCTTGAAGTGTATGCTCCATTTTTGTCCCTGCATTACTTTTAGATAGGAACATTTTTGGGCCCAATTTTTTTTAAGGTAGATTGGTGTCCCCATCCCTCCAGTAGAAATCCTGTCCAACTACTCTATGTGAACTCTTCAGGTTCCTTAGAAATTTCATCTAAGGTCACCATCAAGGAATCCTGGCAATTTCTTGTATCCAGGGTCTCAGGGACTTTCTAGAGTCTCATCCTACACCATTTCTCCTCTGCCCCTCTCCCACCCAGGTTTCTTTCTTTCTCTGCCTCAAGTGATTATGTTATTTCCACTTCTAAGTGGAATTGAAACATTCTCAGTTTGACCTTCCTTGTTGTATAACATTTTTTTGAATGTGGGGAGTATTCTATATTCCATTGTGTAAATAAAATATTTTCTGTATCTATTCTCTGTTGATGGACAAATCTTTTATTTCCAGCTTCTGGCTATTACAAATAAGGCTACTATGAATATATTGCAGCATGTGTCTTTATGATATGGTATAGAATCTTTTGAGTATATGCCCAGAAATGGTATAGCTGGGTCTTCAGTTAGATCTATTTCCAATTTTCTGAGGAACCTCTGGATTGATTTATAAAGTGGTTGTACCAGTTTGCAATCCCACCAGGAATTCAGTAGTATTTCACTTTCTCCACAACCTCATCAGCATCTGCTGTTGCCTGATTTTTGGTCTTGGCCATTCTGATTTGTGCAAGGTGGAATCTCAGTGTCATTTGCATTTGCATTTGCATTTCCTTGATGGCTAAGGATGTTGAACATTTATTTATGTGTGTAATAGCCATCTTTCAAAAAGCGATCTACAGACAGATTCAATGCAATCCTCATCAAAGTTCCAACTCAATTCTTCACAGAGATAAGAAGAGCAATTTTCAACTTCTAATAGAAGAGAAGGTAGGAAAGAGCCTTAAACACATTGACACAGGGAGTAACTTCCTGAACAGATCATCAGTGGGTCGGTCTTTAAGATTAACCTTTGAAAGATGGGACTCAAAATCTTCTGTAAGGCAAAGGACACTCTCACTAAGAACAATATACAGATTGGGAAAAGATTGTCACTAACTCGATATCTGACAGAAGGCTAATATCCAAAATACAGAAAGAGCTAAGAATTTAGCCTCCAGAAAAGCAAATAAACCAACTGATGAGTGGGCTACAAAGCAAAACAGAAAAATCTCAAATGTGGCATCTTAAATGCCCCAAAAGCTCTTAAACCAATGGGTGAAACATTCTATAGATACATGTTAGGTCCATTTAACTCTAATGCTTGTTAGATTTTATTTTATTTTATTTTATTTTATTTTTTGGATTACCTATCAATGGTTGGCAGGGTATTGCAGCCTCCCACTATTAATGTGTGCTGTTCATTGTGTAATTTATATTTTAGCATGTTTCTTTTACAAATGTGGGAGCCATTGCATTTGGGACATAGATGTTCAGAACTGAGAATTATCTTAGTAGTTTTCCCCTTATGAGTATGAAGTGACCTTTTTTGTCTCTTTTGATTAGTTTTGGTTGAAAGTCTATTTTATTAACTATTGGAATGGTTACTTGCTCTTGTTTTGGTTTTGTATGTTTTGTTTTGTTTGTAGGGTAAGGATAGAGGTAGAAAAGGCGTTTGGGATCAGGATGTAATGTGTTTAAATAAACAAATTACTGGGAAAATATATACTGTTTCAAATGATTTTGTAGCATATATACCAAATCCAATTATATGCTCATATTATTTGACTTTTAAGTCCCCTTTGTTTTTATGTTTACCATCACTGACTCTAGAGAAATAAGAGGTAACCAGGACCCAATGAGGATGGCCTTGGAAGAAATGTTAAATAGTGCAGAGATGGAACCACCTCCAGCAGAGAGACATGGCCCTAGTTGAAAGATAGTACCAATTATCCATCTTCAAAAATTTTGACCCAGAATTGTTACTGTCTAAAGGAAATGCAGGGACAAAAATGGAGCAGAGATTAAAGAAAAGTTCACCTAGAGATTGCCCCAAATTGGGGTAAATTCAATGCACAGGAACCAAACCTTGAAACTATTGCTGGTACCATGTTGGGCCTACAGAAAGTAGATTGTCATGGCTGACCTTGAGGAGGCTCTATGCCCCAAACTGACTGAGATAGATGCAGGTAATTACAGCCAACTATTGGACTAAGCTCAGGGACCTCTATGGAAGAATTAGGGGAAGAGCTGAAGGAGCTGAAGGGATTGGGACCACACAGGAAGAATAATAGTATCCAATCACAGGATCCTCAGAACTCCCAGGAATTAAACCACCAACCAAAGAGCTTACTGGGCTGGTCCATTGCCCCTGTTACATATGCAGCAGATGACTGTGCCTTATGGTCACAGTTAGAAGAGAGGTGATTTGTCCTGTGGAGGCTTGAATCCCTAGAAAACAGGGATGCTAGAGGGGTGAGGTGGGATTGGGTGTGTTTGTCGGAGAGCACATTCTTAAAGGCAAGTGGAAAGGATATGGTAGAGGGTCTGGGAAGGGGGATAACATTTGAAATGTAAATAAATAAAATAAATAATAAAGTAAGATTATTTTACCAAAGCACAAAAGAATATATCTTCTTCTCAGCACTTCATATATCTTTCTCCTAAACTGAGCATATATTCAGTCACAAAGGAATCCTCAACATGTAAAAGAAAATTAAAATAATGCCTTGAATCTTAACAGAGCACCATGAATTCAAGCTGGTTTCAAAAAAACCAGAAACACAAGAATCCATATACTCTCATAGAAATTGAACAACTCTTTAATAATTATTTCTGAGTCTGGGAAAAAAAATACAGAGAAAAATTAATGACTCTCTTAGAATTAAATGAAAATAAAAGCACAACATATTCAAGTTTATGAAACATGATAAAACTGATATTAACAGGAAAGTTTATACCACTAAATACTCCACAAAGAAATTGCAAAGTTCTCATACCAGCAATTTCAATGGACACATGAAAGCTCTGGGAAAAAAAAAAAAAAGAAGCAAGCACATAGAGAAGTAGATGGAAGGAAATAATTGGAATCAGGGCTGAAATCACTAAGTTAGAAACAAAAAACCAATGCAGAGGATCAAAGAAACCAAGTGTTGTTTCTTTGGGAAAATCAACAAGACATACAAGCCCTTAGCCAAACTAACCAAATGACAGAGATATGTGATTCAATAAACACGATCAGAAACGAAAGAAGAGACATGAGAGAGAGTGAAGAAATTCAAAGAATCTTTAATTCTTAATTCAAAAGCCTGTATTAAACAAAATTAGAAAAATCTCAATGAAATTATGATTTTCCTGACAGATGAGTTTTACCAAGTTAAATAAAGATCAGGGAAACTATTTAAAAATTCCTATAACCCGTAAGCTAATAGAAGCAGTTTTTAAAATTCTCCCAAACAACAACAACAAAAACAAAAAAACAAGAAGCAAAAAACAAACAAAAAAACCAAAAAAACAAAAGCCTAGAAAGAGGTGGATTAAGTACAGAGTATTACCAGCCTCTCCAAAAAGGGCTAACATCTTTAATCCTCAAACTATTTCACAAAATGAAAATAGAAGGAATAGTGCTAAAATCATTCTCTGACTCCACAGACATCCTGATACCTAAACCACAAAAAGTCTCAACCAAGAAATAGAACTTCAGAACAATTTCTCTTTTCAAAATTAATGAAAAAAAAAACCACTCAATAAAATAGTTGTAATCCAAATCCAGGAATATATTAAGAACATTAAAAACATTATCCACCATGATCATGTTCACAAGCCAGTAAAAAATACCCCTCCATGGGATACAGAGATGGTTCAATAAAAAAAAAAAGAAAAAGAATCTTTCAACCTAATACACCATATACACAAATTAAAAGAAAAAAAAGACACATTTTGAAAAGTCTTGTTTGGAGAGGAAAGCAACCACAGGAGGTAGGAGGGAGGGGGGCCTGGGTTGAGAAGGTTACAGGGGAGGGAAGAGAGGAACATGATTAGGTATTGTGGGGGTGGAACTAAAGTCCTGAGGTACAGCAGAAAAAAATGGAAACAGGTAACTTTGGAAGGTAGGAGGTAGGTGTGGGGGTGGACCCTCTAGAATGTACCAGAGATATAGGAGGTAAGAGACTCTAAAGGGAGGGTGCTTTAGATAAAATGCCCTACAGTGGGTAGAGGGTTCTTGTAAAACCTCTCTCCAGAAGAAAGACAAGGCACCACCCAGTGGAGGGAAGAGATTGCCATCCCACAGTAAAAACTCTGACCCAGAATTGTGCCTCTCTGAAAGAACTTCAGGAAAAAAAAAATGTAGAAGACCCTGATAAAAACGAGGTCCAGTAACAGGCCCAAACTGGAATCCAGCTCAAGGGGTGGCCCCAAGGCCTGACACTGTAATTGTTGCAATGGTATGCTCACAAAAAAGACCTATTATGTTGGCCCTCAAAACACCCAACAAGCAGCTGAAAGAATCAGATGCAGATATTTACACCCAACCAATGAACAGAAGAGGGTGACCTCTGTAGTTGAATTATGGAAAAGTGGGAAGAAGCTGAAGATTGGGGAAACCTTATAAGAAGACCATCAGTCTCATAAAATCTAGACCCCCGAGGTCTCAGACAAGGAGCCACCAACCAGCCATCATACACATGCAGATATTTGACCACCAACTATATATATATATATATATAAATTTCACTACAACTGAAAGACCCACAACGTGAGGACTCCCCCACGTTCCTACTCAGTAGATGCAACACCCCAAATCGCTAGAAATGGTCTTTATGCAAATTGCAAGAGGACATTTATTTTAAGAGCACTCTCGGGCCCACAATCATACACTGCACAGGGGTAGAGGACCCTGGTGCCCCTAGTAGCTGGGAGAGGGGGTATTTAAAGGGAAAAACAAACACAAAAACGGGGAGGATAAGACCACAATGAATGGGGAAGCTGAGTAAACATCATAAGAATGGGGATGATGAGTTACAGCTCATCTCTTATGGAAGGGTTACAGGCTCTCTTTGGCAAACATTCTTGGTCCTTATACAATAAGTCAGGCGCCTGGGTGGGTCACCCAGTGGTCATTGGCTTCTCAGGCTGAAGGTGAAGAAACAAAGAACTCCATGCTGGGTTTTGTTTCTAGGGTTCTAAGGAACACATTGAGTTGGGGTCTTACACAACCAGGGACAAAATATGGCTGACCACTTGCCACAGACCAAGTAGTTATAAATTGGAAAGGAAGAAGTCAAAGTATCTCTATTTGTGAATGATGTTTTATTATACATAAGCTACCCCAAAAGTAATCCAGAGAACTACTCTAGCTGAAGAATAACTTTCTTCCTCGAAGTAGTTAGATAGAAAATTAACTTACCTCAAAGAATATATGGCCATCTTTAAACAAATGATAATTGGGCCAAGAAAGAAATTACAGAAAAAAATACCCTTAGCAATAACTAATAATAATATAAAATATTTTTCTGTAACTCTATCAAAGCAAGTGAAAGCTCTATGTGACAAGAAACTAAAATCACCAAATAGTGAAACTGAAGAAGGTATGAGAAGATGGAAAGATTGCCCATGCTAATGTATAGGTAGGATTAACATAGTGAAAAATGACCATCTTACCAAAAGTAATCTACAGATTCAATGCACTTCTAATCAAAATTTCAACATAATTTTCTTATAGACACTGAAAGAAGAATTCTCCTATGGGAAAACAAAAGACCCCAGATAGCTAAAACAATCCTGAACAATAAAAGCCTAAGGGAGGAATTTCCATCCCTGACCTCAAGCTGTGCTACAGAGAAATAGTGTGAAAAACTGCACAGTATTGGCACAGAAACAGACACGTTGGTCTTAGAATCAAATGGAAATCCAAAACTAAACTCATATAGCTATGAAGACTTGATTTTTTGATAAAACAGCTACACAGTGGAAAATGAAAGTATCTTCAACAAATATTGCTGATCTAGCCAGATGTCTACTTGTAGAAGAATGAAAATAGATCCATTACTTCTCATCCTGCATAAAACTCAAGTCCAAGTAGTTCATGGACCTCAACATAAAACTAGATACACTAAATCTCATAGAAAAGAAAGTGAGAAATAGCCTTGAACATATTGGTACAGGAGTCAATTCCCTGAACATAGCACAAATGTCTTTGGCTCAAAAAACAAAAATTGACAAATTGGACCTCATGAAACTCAAAAGTTTCAGTACAGTATTTGACATTGCAAATAGGACAAAATGGCAGCCTATCGATTGTGAAAGATCTTCAAGAACCCTATATCTGGGCTGGAAAGGTGGCTCAGAGTTTAAGAGTACTTGTTGCTCTTCCAGAGTTCCTGAATTCAATTTCCAGCAACCAGCTGTGGCTCACAAACATCTGTAATGAGATCTGGCACCCTGTTCTAGCCTACAGGCATATGTACAGGCAAAATGATATATACATAATCATAAATCTTAAAAACAAAAATACACACATACAAGCAAGCAAAAAATTACCTTATCTCTGAGAGGAAGTCACTACTCAAAATTTATAAAGAAATCAAGAAGTTAGATACCAACCTGCCCCCAAATTAAAAAAAAAATTAGGTTAAGAGCTAAACAGAGAATTATAAAGAGAGGAGTCTCTAATGTCTGAGAAGCACTAAATAGAATGTTCAAATCCATTATGCTCCAGGGAAATGGAAATCAAAACAATCAGATGGTCTATCTTACACTAGTCAGTATGGCTAAGATCAATACATGAGGTACTAACACATATCAGCAAGGATGTAGAATTAGATCACAAGGAAGTAGAATTAGAACACTTCTCCATTGGTGGTGGGAGAACAAACTTGTACAACCATTTGGGAAATCAATTTGTTGGAGTCTCAGAAACCTGGGAATAGCTCTACATGAAGACCCAGCCTACCACTCCTGGGCATATCACAAAAGATGGTCCATCATCTCACCAATTTGAATATGTTCATAGCAGCTTTATTCTTTTTTTATTAGATATTTTTTTTTTTATTTTAGATTTCAAATGCTATCCCTAAAGTTCCCTATACCCTCCCCCTGTCCTTCTCCCCTACCTACCCACTCCCATTCTTGGCCCCGGTGTTCCCCTATATTGGGGCATATAAAGTTTGCAATACCAAGGGGCCTCTCTTCCCTATGATGGCTGACTAGGCCATCTTCTGCTACATATGCAGCTAGAGATACAAACTCTGGGGGTTCTGGTTAGTTCATATGGCTGTTCCTCTTATAGGGTTGCAGACCCTTCAGCTCCTGGGGTACTTTCTCTAGCTTCTCCATTGGGGGCCCTGTGTTCCATCATATAGATGACTGTGAGCATCCACTTCTGTATTTGCCAGGCACTGGCATAGCCTCATATGAGACAGTTATATCAGTGTCCCTTCAGCAAACTCTTGCTGTCCTATGCAATTGTGTCTGGGTTTGGTGACTGATTATGGTATGGTATGGATCCCCCATTTGTGTAGTCTCTGGACTTTATAAGACTCAAGAAACAGGGGAGACCCCCACTCAAGTCCCTGAATGAGCCAGTGCCCCCAAAATTCGAGAGAAACCCTTCTTGATGCAACACCTCATGAGATTTATTCAGAAGTCAGCAAGCTGAGACCAAGCTCTTAACCCATGCAGGGGCAGAGGAGCTGGACCCTTAGAAGCCTCTGAAGGGGGGGGTTGAAGCAAAAACCACAGGGGGCAGGATCACCAAGAACTGAGTAAATACCATTAGAATGGGGGTGAGTTACAGCTTATCTTTGGCTGAGCTGTCTTTGATAAACATTCCAAAGGAGATGGGAAAGTCAAGTAAGCAACATTTAGCTAATTTTATGGCAGGCAACATATAGCTCATTTATGACAAAGGGGCCATAGGCTATCTTTTGGTAAACACTCCTAGTCTCTTAGGTGGGGAGTCACCTGGTTGGGTCATCCAGTGGTTATCTGTCAGGTAGGAGAACAAAAGGCTTCCTGCTGACTGTGGAGAACAAAGGGCTTCTTCACTGTCTATTTCTAGGGATCTGGGAAGCAGGCCTGGGAAGCATTTTAAGTTCTTCACACTTCAGGCCTGAGAAACACTTTTGATTTTTAGTCAGAGTCCCACAAGACCTAGGGGCCTCTCTTCAGGATGAAAGCCAACAAGGCCATCTTCTGCTACATATGCAGCTAGAGACATGAGCTCTGAGGTTACTGGTTAGTTCATATTGTTGTTCCACCTATAGGGTTGCAGACCCCTTCAGCTCCTTGGGTACTTTCTCTAGCTCCTGAAAATGGACAATTATTTTTGTTTGTTTGTTTGTTTTAGGAGACAGGGTTTCTCTGTGTAGCCCTGGCGATCCTGGAACTCACTCTGTAGACCAGGTTGGCCTAGAAATCAGAGATCTGCCTGCCTCTGCCTCCAGAGTGCTGGAATTAAAGGCGTGCACCACCATCCCCAGCTGAAAATGGACAGTTCTTAAGGTCATAACTTATAGAACAAACCTGTTAGTCCTAGAAATTTATTATCTACCTGTAACTTGTTGAAAGTGGGAGACCCTAAAACATTACTAACTATAAAAATGATTACTCCTGGTCTTCCTTTTATGCCAGAACTAGATGGTAAAACTATTTTTCAGGAGCAATCATAGGACAAGCTGACAACTAATAGGGGATCTTTATGAGATGGTTCCAATAGTCAAGGCTCAGGTGAAAATCATTTTTAAAAATTTGCTATTAATATTCTTTTCTCCTGTTATTATTAAGCATATATAACATTCACTACTCCTTTGCCCATTCTTTCAAGCATATCTCTACAGGTCTAAGAAGATGTACTGTCGTGTAGTGATGCTAAATAGACAAATAGATGACTTCCCAATCCTTATAATGATCCTATAAGAATTCTTAAAATTGTTAGTATTTAATAAGTTCTTTTATACTGGTGCTGATATTAGATTCTTTTCATATAGTCAAAACTGTAATGAGAACTCTGTCACTCTCCCATGTGCCATCCCATGTGTCACCAGTTAATTGCTACTAGAGAGTAACCAGAGTTTCTGATACTCATAGCACAATCCAAGAGGTTATAAAATCATGAACCAAAGTCATAAAAAGGGTGCTTTTTATGTGCGAGACCAGAAGTTAGTATATTGACTGTGTTTATTTCTGCAAATGATCACAAATAATGTAGTTGTGGTTTTAAACACTTGATGAACCTGTGGAGTTGTGACAGATGATTTAATCTTTATCCAGATAAATACTTCTAATTGATATGCATGTAAACATTCTCTCTTGTGAATTTCTATTTCAATTTATGATTTGAATTTGGTTATAAACTTGTGATGAATCTTTTACCATATGATCATTTATTTTGAAAGATATGTAAGTACTGAAAACAATGAGAAGTGTCAGAACTGAGCCTAGAAGACCATTTTGGATAGAACACATTTTAGTCAGATCTGAACAGAACAATTTTTTTCATAAAGAACTGAGGATAACTTTTTAGTCAGGACACAAGAGAACTTTTTGTCACAGAACCGGACTCAAGAAGAATTTAGAAGCATTGGAAAATAGGCATTAGGAGAACAGCATTATTTGTGACATCGAAGCAGGAAGAGAAAGCAAAATTAGATGGAGAATACAGAATGGAATAACTTAGGAACTGTAAGGTAACATAAAAATTTAAAGGAGCACTATGCAAAATGTAGAGGGAAAAAGCAAAAAAAGAAGAAGCTGCAGAGAGAGCTGGAGGATGAGAGAGACAGGCTTCTCTTTACCATGGGAAAGAGCAGGTCTTTCATCAATAACAAATCAGGCTTAGTCTTACTAAAAGGATCCAAGCTTTCTTATTACAAATTTGGGTTTCATTCATTTGTCAGCTCTTCATAAATTGTATATTATCCACCACTATACCCATGGAACAATCTATGACCAACCCATATCTTGTCCATCAGAATGTCACAATAAGCTGATAGAATATTTGAGGTCTAGAAATCTGTTAATGATACCACAGTTCCAGCTCACAGTGTAGTTTTTAACTTTACTATTTCTTTTAATATAAGACCTAAATTAGTACTGAGTTTAAAAAGTGTTCTTTAGTCATCATTCTTTTAGTCCATTTTAACACCATTCTCAGCTTCTATAAACATTCAAGTAGCAGGATCTTTCCTTTCCCATACCGTAATTGATCATGTAGAATATCTGACCTTAAGAATTTCTATTGCTGTACCAGTACCATGCAGTTTTTGTTACGATTGCTCTGTAGTACAGCTTGAGGTCAGGCATGGTGATTCCACCAGAGGTTCTTTTATTGTTGAGAAGAGTTTTAGCTAGTCTCGGTTTTTTGTTATTCAAAAATTCAGGTGACAACAGTTGCTGGCGTGGATGTGGAGAAAGGGGAACACTCCTCCATTGTTGGTGGGAATGCAAGCTGGTTCAACCACTCTGGAAATCAGTCTGGCGGTTCCTCAGAAAATTGGACATAGTACTACCAGAAGATCCTGCAATACCTCTACTGGGCATATATCCAGAAGATATNAAAAAAAAAAAAAAAAAAAAAAAAGAATTTCTATAATACCCCAAGATTTTAGCACAACATTTCAAAAAAATCACACTGTTCCTTGAATTTATACTCTTAATATCAATGGACTCAATTCCCCGATAAAAAGACATAGACTATCAGACTGGCTACACAAACAGGACTCAACATTTTGCTGCTTACAGGAAACACACCTCAGGAAAAAAGACAGACACTACCTCAGAATGAAAGGCTGGAAAACAATTTTCCAAGCAAACGGTCTAAAGAAAAAAGCTGGGGTAGCCATTCTAATATCGAACAAAATATTTTTTTTTCTGACATGGCCCCCTTTCTCTCCCTCTCCCTACACCTGATCTTACTAATCCCCACCCCATTCCCTTTCCCACCAATTCCCTTCCTCTATTCACATTCAATGATTATTCTATTTAATGGTCTGTGTGAGATTCAAGCATCCTCCTTTCAGCCTTTCTTGTTATTATTATCTTCTCAAGTCCTGTGATACCACCTCACATATATTTAAGTACTTTTTATAAATTTCTTTGTACTTCTAAATATAGATAGATAGATAGATAGATAGATAGATAAATAGATAGATAGATAAATAGATAGATAGATGGATAGAGATATGTATGTTTTCCTTATTAAAAGCTATCTATATATATAATCCACGCAAAAATTTTCCTCGATTCTAATAATGCCACACAATTTGTACTGGAATATATGTATCAAATGAATTAATTTGTATACACATGTAACAATTTTTAGATATCAGACAATAAAAGCCTGATTAAATATATTGATGCTCAAGTCATATGTTATGTCTTTATTGTCCAGATTTTTTCTACAGTTCTTAATGGGAGAAACTGATGTAATACATTGTAAGCATTTTGGTGATAATGTGGATATGTTTGGTATATTAAATGAGCAGATACATTCAATTAATATTTTATAGCTTTTGCATGTATTTTCCTAAAATCATGAAAAGAATTTATTTGTGGTCTCAACAAAATAATGTAGCACTTTGGGATAAATATACAAACAAGCATCCCTGCACTGGAGGCCAAGATACAGAAGACCTCCACAGCAACCATAGTCTTTCCCTTAGTGCTGTGGTAGACAGGGAGGAAGGTGATCCAGACACTGCAGAACACCAGCATGCTGAATGTCAGGAGCTTGGCTTCATTGAATGTATCAGGCAGATTCCTGGCCAAAAAAGCTACAGTGAAACTTGCAAGAGCAAGAGAGCCCATATATCCAAGGACACAGTAGAAGAGAGTCACTGAACCTTTGTTGCAAACAATGATGATGTGTCCATGTATCATGTGTAGATCCACATCAACAAATGGAGGAGAAGTTCCCAGCCAGATTCCACAGAGAATCATTTGTATTGTGGTGCATATGGGAATGATGTAATTAGGTGCCCCTGCAAGTAGCAGCCATCTCAGTCTTCTTCCTGGAACAGTGATCTTAAATGCTAGGACTACAGTAATTGTCTTGGCTAAGACACTAGAGGCAGACACAGTGAACACAATAGCAAATGTGGTCTGCTGCAGGATGCAGCTAACCATACTGGGAGAACCAATGTAGAGGAAGGAACAGATAAAGCAAAATATGAGGGAGATGAGTAGGACATAGCTGAGAGTTTCATTATTGGCCTTGACTATGGGAGTGTCTCTGTGTTTCAAGAAGACACAGAGTACAACAGCTGTAAGAGAAGAAAAGAACACAGCCAAGCCAGCTAGAACCATTTCCATAGGGTCTTTATAAGCTAGAAAGGTCACAACTTTTTTGAAGCATTTAGTTTGATTTTTGTTGGCATACTCATCCTCTGGACACTTCACACATTGATCCATGTCTAGTATAGGGAAAGACGAATTGTCAGATTTATTTTTTTGTACAATAATTACAAGATACACTAAACTCATGCTTTTGAAAATTATAATTGAATTAGACTGTTTTCTTGTGTTAGATGCAAACTTAAATATGGGAGCTTCATAAGATGTGATCCTAATTTGCAATGTTTCTATTTTTTACACAAGCTTTTGTCATATTTATCTAATATACTCAAAATGTTTACTATATTTTTCAAAAACAAAACTGTACAGTTGCAAAAATTTTGTTTTAATAATAATATGCCTTATATTCATTGCTCATAGAATCACACAATTTTCACTTATAATTGTGTGAATTATGCAGAAGAAGACATTAGAGGGAGATGTGTCAGCAAAAAGTATAGTCCTCCATGTGGTTTCAAGAAGATATTTGGAAATAGAAACTCCACCAATCCATGTCTCAGAAAAGAATTTACAGCCAACATTTTACTAAACCATTATAATCCCCTGGTCTGTTCTGTGTTCTTAAATAGCAAATATTTATTGTCTTTACCATTCATTATGGAAACTTAAGAGATATCATTAGAGAATATCATAGTTAATAAAAATTTAGAGTTTTTAGAGTTTGGTCCAATAAGGACATCTACATTCAAACTTAATGCCTCTGTTAAGGCTCTAAAATTACTAAAGAAATGTTTGAAGAGTTTAAGCTAGAAGACCAGTAAGTTTTAATAGAAGTGTGTATTTTCAAGGAAGGTTGCAAGTAATACACATAAACATCTCACCATCAAAGGCTCCTTAAGCCTGAACTGACTGAAAACAAAAACAAAAACATGACACAATGGTTTCAGAAGGAACATCATGCAAAATTCTTAGAGAATTATGGATAATGAAGCAATATGGAGAGTACATAAAATTGTCTTCCCCTGTAAAGCATATTCCAATTAGTGTGTGGTGTGGTATGTGTGTGTGTGTGTGTGTGTGTGTGTGTGTGTGTGTGTTTGTGCATGTGTATCAGCATGTAATAAAAATGCCATGAATTTGAAAAGGTGTAAGGGGGGTGTTTGGATATATTTGTAGGAAATATAGTAAAAGAAAATATAATCATATTATAATACCCAGAATAAAAGTTTCATAAAAAAGCACTGATAATGTCGACTGAGGAAGAGATAACAAGAAAAATTTTTTACCTAATTTTTCAACATTCAAATATATTTTGTTCAGTTTTATTGTTCAATGTGTGAATTGTGGTAGGGCACAACATCTGCGAGTTTTACTTATTTATGTAAGACTTCATATGCTGTACTCTCATTGCTATAGTATCTATTAAGAAACACCATATTCTAAATAATGGTAAATGCCTCAAAATTAATCTTGACAGAATGTAGTATATGGAGTTGTTTTTTATATTTCTTCCACTCTTATACTTGTAGATTATACAATCATGTATTCAGTTTTTTTTCAGTCAAATTAAGCTAATAGGTCAAAGTGAAAAGAGATGTTGTTTTCCAAGTGCAGAGTTTCTGCATTTAAAGATGTAGATTTGGTTTCATTTTGTATTTCCTTTTTAATTTTGCTAAACAGTGTTATCAAAATTGGTAAGTAGTCATATTCAAATACTCCAATTATTTACCCACTTAAAAATGATCAAGTGGACCCTGATATAGCTGTCTCATACAGAAGTGGATGCTCATAATCATCTATAAGATGGAACACAGGGCCCACAATGGAGAAGCTAGAGATAGAACCCCAGGAGCTGAAGAGGTCTGCAACCCTAGAAGAGGATCAACAATATGAACTAGCCAGAACCCCCAGAACTCGTGTCTCTAGCTCCATATGTAGCAGAAGATGGCCTATTCGGCCATCATTGGGAAGAGATGCCCCTTGGTACTGCAATCTTTATATGTCCCAATACAGGGGAACGCCAGGGCCAAGAAGAGGGAGTGGGTGGGCAGGGAAGCAGGGAGGGGGAAGGGGGGAGGGGGGAAGGGACTTTCGGAATAGCATTTGAAATGTAAATTAAGAAAATATCTAATAAAAAATTGGAAAAAAAAATGATCAAGTAGTTACTATACTATTCTCATAACTCTTAAATATAGGATTTAAAGTTCTGGCTATGGCAATGAGCGCACCAAAGGAGATCAGGGAGATAAACTGGAAAAGAAGAACAAAAAGTATCACTATTTTAGGTAGATAAGATAGTATATTTAATCAACCATTGAAATTCCACTAGGGAACTCTTATAGCTATTGAACAACTTCAGCAAAGTGGCATGATAAAAATTAACTCAAAGCAATAAGTAGCCTTCTTTATTCAAACAATAAACTGAGAAAGAAATTAGAGAAACAGCACCTTTCACAATAGTCAAATAGTTTAAAATATCTTGGTATAATGCTTTCCAAACAAGTGAAATACAACCAGAATTTCAGATCTCTTGGAAAAAATAATCCAGGAAGACCTCTGAAAATAGAAAGATCACCTATGCTCATGCATTACTAGGATTACCACAGTAAAATAGCCACCTTACCAAAAGCTATCTACAGATTCAAGGCAAACCTCCTCAAAATTCCTACACAATTCTTCATAGACATGGAAAGAGAAATTTTCAACTTTATATGGAAAAACAAAAACCTAGGACAACCAAAGTAATTCTGAACAATAAATGAGCATCCAGTGGAAAACACCTTTCCTGATCTCAGGCTGCACTACTGAACAATAGTGATAAAAATTGCATGGGATTGGTAAAGAGACAGGCAGGTTAATCAATGGAATAAAATCAAAGATGCAGGGGTAAACCCATATACCTATAGATACTTGAACTTTGACAAAGAAGCCAAAAAAATACAGTGGAAAAATGCAAGCATCTTTAGTAAGTAGTGCTGGTTTAACTGTTATTCTCTATATAGGAGAAGAAAATAGATACATATTTATTACCTTGCACAAAGCTCAAGTCCAAGTGGATCAAGTACCTCAACTAATACCAGATATACTGAATTTAATAAAAGAAAAAGTTGGAAATAGCCTTGAACTCATTGTCATAGTGGGGAATTTCCTGAGGAGAACACAAATGACTCAGTCTTTAAGATCTAGAGTTGATAAAAGGGACCTTATGAAACTGAAAAAAATTCTGTAAGGCAAATAGGAAACATTGACAATTTACTGATTTGAAAAAAACTTCACTAACACTACTTCTTACATAGGGCTAATATCCAAAAAACATAAAAAACTCAAGAAGTTAACCTCCAAAGAACCAAATAACCCCAATACAAAATGGGGTACAGAGCTGAACAAATGTTTCACAACAGAAGAATCTTGAATGGCCTAGAAGCAATTGAAGTACAAAGTACTTAGTCTACAGGGAAATGGAAATCAAAATGACCCTGAGGTTAACCTCACACCAATCTGAATGGCTAAGATCAAAAACTCAAATGACAGCACATGCTGTCAAGGATGTGGAGAAGAAGGAACACACTTCCATCGCTGGTGGGATTGCAAACTGGTGCAACCATTGTGGAAATCAATCTGGTAGTTCCTCATGAAATTGGAAATAATTCTTTCTGAAGACTCATCTAAACCACCCTCGGGCATATATCCAAAATATGCCACATCATCCCATAGGGCCATGCACTGAGGATGTTCATAGTGGCCTTATTGTAACACCCAGAAGCTGGAAACAACACAGATGTCTCTCCATTGAGAACTGACACAGAAAATGTGATTCATTTTGACAATGGAATACTAATTAGCTATTAGTAAAAGAGGACATCTTTAAATTTGCAGGGAAATGGTTGGAAATAGAAAAAGTCATCCTTAGTGAGGTAAGAGAGACCCAAAAGGATGTCCAGGAATACACTCTCACTGGTAAGTGGATATTAGCCAAAATGTACATACTACCTAGGAAATAACACACAGACCTTAAGAAGTGCAACAAGCAGAAAAGACTAAGTGAGGGTGTTTCAATTCCACCTAGAAGGAATAAGGATAAGGACAGGAGGTGGGGACTGGGAGGAGAGGCATGGCGGGAAAGAGAAATGGGAGGGGGAAAAGGGAAGGAGTTCAGATATGGGGGCAGGAAAGAAGCCAATAGAATGAAGAGAAATAAGCAGCCTGGTAGGGTGGGATGTGGGGAACCTTGTAGAATGTACCAGAGACCCGAAAGATTAGCTATTTTCAAGATTCATTTGTAGTAACCTTAGCAATAATGCCCAATTTTGAGGAGAGGGAGCTCCACTTCCAATAGATAAACAGGGGCTCAAAAGGAGGGATAGGGTTACTGAGACACAGTCCAACTTTCTGACCTAGAATTATTCCTTTCTAAAAGAACTGCAAGGACAAAAATTGAAAGGAGACTGAATGAAAGACAGTACAAAGACCAACCCAAATTAAGATCCATCTCATGGGAGAGAGGGGCATCATAGCCTTTCTCTATTACTGATGCTATGATGTGCTTATAGACTAGAGCCTGGCATAGATGTCTTCTGAGGGACCTATCAGCAGCTTACTGAGAAAGAAAGACAGACATTTATACCCAACCATTGGACTGAAGTTGGGGACTCCAATGTTTGAATTAGGAGAAGGCTAGAATAAGGGGAAGCAGAGATTGACCCCCATAGGAAGACTAGCAGGCTAAACTAATCCAGATTCCAGTGATAAGCCAGAGACTGAGACACCCACCAGCAGCATACACAGGTTGTTCTGATGCCTTGGTTGTGGGGGGTTTAGAGAGGAAGCATCATCTAAGAGGTAGGAGCAAAGAGGAAGGGATGAGGACTTGTGGCAGGGGGACTTAGGGTAGGCAACAACAATAACAACATAATCAAGCATTATAATTTTTTTTTTTTACTTTCAATATTCAAGAATGACAACCTCTGCTCCTCCACAAGCCACGCCCTTCCACAAGACCAGGTAGGCTCTCTGTAGACTATTCCCATTCTTTCTATTCTCAGGGCCTCCCCTAGTCTTGCAAAAGAATTACAATTGCAGCTTCTGTTGGAAAAAGTATTTAAATCCTAGCCAGATGTTTGGACTCCAACTTTTATTATTGGGTTCCAGGATAAAAACACACACAGCCAAATAAAGCAATTCCACTAAAATCAGTGATGAGAAAAGGGTTCTGAATCTTTTTGTATCTCTTCAACTTAGTATTTGTATATCTAGCAGAGCAATATGATGAAAGGAGATGAAGATGATACAAATTAGAATGGAATAAGTCAGTGTAGCTATTCACAAATGATATCATAGTATGAAAAAGTGACTCCAAAAATTTGACCAGAGAAGTACTGCAGCTGAAAAACACATTCAGCAAAGAAGATGGATAGAAAATTACCTCAAAAAGAAAAGCAGTCACATTTTCAATAAACCAATTGAGCAGAGAAGGAATTATGGCAAAAATACCATTTATAATACACACACAAAATATAAAATAAAGCACTAAATACCAAGAGAAAGACATATAACAAGAACTTAAAGTCTCTGAAGAAAGAAATTGAACAAAATATCAGAAGATGGGAACATCTCCCATGCTCATCTTTTCCTATACACAAAGGACTTTTGAAACTATGTGCATATAGGAGATATAAGCAATTTTATTTATTTTGAGAAAACATAGCCTCACCTGTCATGTTGGAAATTTCATTTTCTGGGCAGGGGTAACAATCAAAACAGCAGACAGCCTTTTCGTCCTGAAAGTATTTTCTGAGTCCTGGTCTGCAAGGTACACTACATATGGAGGATAGAGTCTAAAGAAAAACGGACACATTATAGAAATAAACAGTTACACATATGTGTCAAACATTGCAGAAATAAGAGAAACAAGAAAACAAGAAGCTACTGAAAGACTTTCCTTTACATACCATATCATGTTATAAAGCAAAATTACATTGTTTTGTATTTTATTGATAAAATTTTTATGAATATATGGGGATTTTTATATCATGAAACACTTATGAAAGAGTAAGAGGCAAATCAAATAGATACACAGAGAGAGAGGTGGGAGAGGGAAAGAGAATTTGGATGGTGGAAGTCAACAAATAAGGAAATGGTAAAAAATTTTACTCCATAATAATATAAAAGTAGACAAGATTAGAAGTAGTTTTTCTGCATGTAAAGTATTAAAATTAAAACTAACTTACTTGCTTGATATCTGTAGCCCACTCTATCATTTCATCAGATATAAACAGCTGTTGACCATTTGGAAAATGACCAGAAAATCTTCCTATTTTCATTTTAAGTCCTTCCTGCTTTAGAAAATCCGTGATATAGAAAATATCATACTCTGTATCCAGTTTTCTATTCTGGTTCATGTTCACTAGGTCTCCAGCCGGATTTACAAATTGTATGTTCTTCACAAAAGAGAACATCTAAAACATATTTGCATTTTAATTTCAAGTATGCATACACATTAGTATAGAAATTTAAAAGTTTGTAATATCACAGATATCCATTATCTACTCCTAAAATCTACCTTTATCAGAAGTATTCAGTACTGAAAAAGTAATATATTTCACAAAATTTTAACGATTCACTGTGCTTTACAATACTGTTTTCTCACTGTATTTGATGCTGTAACACATGCACAAATGAATTTTATGTTTGCAGTGTAGTGATAAATTACCCATTTTTTTTCTGCCAATAGTGTTACTTGATCATGAGATTGGGAAAATAAATACTCGGTTGTTAAAAATATGGAAAAAGTACTTGAAATTGATTGAGCTCTATTCATTATATTAATTACAGACATTTCTTATCAAAAAAGACAAGTCATTTTCTTAATTTCATTTACTAATTGTATGAGAAAAATTCAGATATAAAGACATGACATTCATGTCTGTTTAAAATATAAGAGGAAATTTCATGACTAAGATTGTGAAATGCTGACTTGGATGCCATAGTTGGCTGTAACATAAATTATGACACTAATATGATATGCCTCTTTTGGATTTAAAGAGTCTACAAATACATGCATTTAGGATAATGGTTACTTATTTACATGGATTTTTGACTTAAGGTTTCCCATTAGGAATGTCATTTCTATGATAATATATGACATTCAGTGTAAGAATTATTACCTTCCAGGAGTTAAATTCCAGTACCTTTCCATCATTCTCTGAGCATGTGTCTACTTGTTGCAGAAGCATCTCATGAAGTGAGTAGGCCACAGCATACACAGAATTGTATAAGTTGTAACATGTTTCACTCATAGACATTCCAAGAGGTGGTACAAAAAAACCATTTAAATAGGGTTTTGATTGGACAATTTTTCAGTGTTTTACAGTCAGGTGGTGGCAAAGAACACTTAAAGTAAGTCCACCACAGATTAGCCAAAGAAATATCATTACTGTAGTTAGATGAGTGCACTGTCCGAATAAATTGTTTAAAACCAGACATCTCAGACTGCTGATGTGAAAAAATAAGAGTCCCATGAATTGAGTTAAGCATGAAATCTCCCATCATTGTGATCATATCAAATTGTGACACACTGACCCAGAGTCTTTGAATGTTTTTAAATTTCCAAAGCATGAAGTTAAGTTGTAGAGGAGATTCTTTATCCCCATAGACAATGACAACTTTTGCTGATGATGTTATGATTTGGTGATAATATTTATGAAGAATTTTAAGGTGTAAATTCTTATCATATGTGATAATAGTGACAAATGCTAAGCAGACAGTATTTCTTTCCATTCCTATTCTCAATTCAGAAAGGAATTGAATTCCATGGTCATCATTTGTAACAATCACTCCTATCCAGTTCCATCTGAAGTAAACTGCTAGGGACACCATGCCTAGTGGTAGAGATGCATCCTTGGGAGTTATTTGGTAGAGATGTGGAAACTGTTCCTGGTCATTTAGAAGGAGATGAAAATATCCATAGTAAAGCTGAAAGATATTGACCATATGCATCACTATGAAGAAATGGAATCCATAGAGTTCAGTCTATGCATAGATCTTAGTGTGCTAGTGCACATGCTAGAAGTGTGAGAAAGTGTAGATTCTTATTATTATTAAAATCATATCCAACTTTTTGTGAATTGCTATACAAGTAGAGATAAACTAAGTATTCTAGTAAAACCTTTCACACTATGTTGTATCTCCTGCCCAATTGTTATAAAGATTTGTGTTTGCCAAAGAAAGTGTCTAGATATAAATGAATTCTCTGTCTTTCATCAGCCTTGGGACTCAGAAATCCATTCTGTAGTAAGATAGTATTTCAATAAATGTAACCCTCCCTGACTTACCTCTGGAGTTCTAGAGAAGTACAGAAATGGTCCAAGTATGTAAGATGCTATCCATATAGGTCCCGTAAGTACAATTAAATATTTTCTCTGATTTTTACAGTAGTAATTAGGAATAATTTCCTTTTTTTTCAAGGACCAAACTCTTTCCATATTATCCTCAATTAGGTTACATTCAATCTTAATTAATAGGGAAATGTTGGGCAAAATATGATTGTTCCTATTGATTTCTTCAATGGCAAAATAAGCAGAGGAAATCAAGTGGATGGTCTTACGGGTAACTCTGAAAAGAGAGCAAACCAATCATGGAGGATTCAGGTTCTAACTATGGTAATTTTAAATAAAACTCAAAGTTGGTTAAGCAAATATTTTTTTTGGATTTTTGTGACCCTTTTATATGTTGATACAGTTCATTATTGTGATGTATTAGTATGTGAGATCTGCAAAATAGATTAACAATCTTAAAGTTTTTATAATTTGATTAATTAACTTTATACTTTTGTTTTGAAATCTTTTATCTAAAACATATAAATCTATTAAGCATTTACATAGTTTTCTGTTATATTCTCTATTTTAATACTTATTTATTTATTTTATGCATATGAGTACACCACCATTGCTCTTTTCAGACACACCAGAAGAGGGCAACAGTCTGCATTACAGATTGTTGTGAGCCACCATGTAGTTGCTGGGAATTGAACTCAAGAGTTGGTGCTCTTAACCACTGAGCCATCTCTCCAGCCCAGGTATCCTCTTCTTTTGTTCTCTTCTTTAACTCTGTTATGAAATTAGACACTATGTACCTTTTTATCTTTTGATGATTTAATAAAGTTTTTAAAATAACAATTTTATATTAAAAGGGTTCTGTCGATTTTGAAATTTCCTACATTTCCATCTTGTTTTTCTTGAACATGGTAAAATATTTATGTGTCATCTATGAATAAGAAGAAGTTTCTGAGCCAACAACATTGAATCTGCCCATTACTTTATCTTATAACTCTAATACTGAACACGTGTGGAAAGGAAATAGAAGTATCTTCTATCTAGAATGTTTTTTTGGTTTGTTTGTTTGTTTTTTGTTTTTCACAAGATCAGAACTAAAAAATATCATGACCCTTCATACTGGAATTAAAAATAGGTAGCTAAATATTTCTGTGCCAACAATAGCAAAAGTCTAAAGAATTCATAGGCAATGCAAATACCACAATAATTTTTACACTTATTTATTTTACACAGTTCATCTCTTTTGATTTTTATATTTGAAGTTATCCAAATTTTAGGGATGTATCATTGGTTATAAGTACAACCACTCCTTTGGCTTGGATTGTGTTTAACATGTACTCCAGTTTCACATGTATTCTTAGGTTGTACTAATTCATTCTTTCTCAATAATCTCTGTCTATTGCATAACTGGCCTTGGGTTCTATTTGATTCAGATTTGTCCAGATATGTTCTGTTTCTAATATATTTACTGTAACTCCTCTCTTTTATTAAATATAATTTAACTGGATATATTTGCTTTTTTAAAGAGTCTAATAGTCTTATTTAACAGTTACATATAATTCAGTGTGTTGCACATGAGTTTTTTGTTTTTGCCTCATCTGTATTTTCTGAAATGCTTTCTGACTACAGTAAATATTTAACTGTACATAACTTGTGGCTCTGAATCTGGTACTGAATTGACTTAATAGGTTTATGCTCTCTTTTATTTACAAATTCTTATTTTTAAATAATTTTTATTCTAGTATTATTCCCTTATTTCTTGGATTTTTTTTTCTTTCATTCAGAAATACCTGAAATTGTGTAATACTTTTTAAATCTATTGTCATTCTGTTCTGGAGAGAGATATGTACTTTGAAAATTGAGTTCTCTAATTAATCCAATTAAACTGCTAATATATGAACACTTAATATGTCAAGAAATATCAACTTTTCTCCAAAAACTATAGCTTAGAATTAAAAAGTAATAGCTAGAACAATCCTAAATAATGGATTATCAGCCGGACGTGGTGGCGCACGCCTTTAATCCCAGCACTTGGGAGGAAGAGGCAGATGGATTTCTGAGTTCGAGGCCAGCCTGGTCTACAGAGTGAGTTCCAGGACAGCCCGGGCTACACAGAGAAACCCCGTCTTGAAACCCCACCCTCCCAAAAATAGACTATCACCATTTCTGATCACACTTTGTACTCCATGCCTCTATTAATAAAATTGGCTTAATGGGGGTAGAGGTTGATTAATAGAATGAAATTGAAGACTTGGAAATAAACACACACCTTTGGACACATGTTTGGTTTTTTTTTTTTTTTTTTTTTTTTTTTTTTTTTTTTTTTAATAGCAATGTCCAGGATATTGCACTAGAATAAAGAAACTATCTTGAATAATAGAACTGGCCCCACTATATAGCATCATGGAAAAAAAATAAAAATACATCTATTCCTATAACTGTAAAGAAATCTCAACTCTAAATTTTGTTTCCTTACAGGGGATACAAAAAAAATTATGGTGATACGGGTTCAAGGGAATGCTGAATGACAAGGACATGAACAACACACGATAAACTCAGTGATATTTTTGAAATTCTTTGTCACATATTTTTCAGGAGATTAACTTTTGAAGTTTATAGTTTTTTGTTTTTGTTATAGCTTCAAAATTTTCCTTTTATGGGCTTCTTGCTTGTAAAGATGTATATGTCTGTTTTTCTATTTGTATGCAATTATTTTTCTCATGCTTTTTTATTTTGTTGGCATGGGTGCCTTTTCTGATTGAATGATTTTTATAATCTGAAATTTTTGTTTTATTCAATTTTATTACTATTCTTTATATGATAAGTTTATAGTGGGTGAAGGTAATGATGTCTGTCCATATGGGAGGTAATTAGTAAATGATCTTTCACAAGCTGAGAGAGGTAAATTTACAATTTGAGTATATTGTACTAAAAGTATATTTTATATAAACAATGATGGGAATATAAATTTGATGTACGCTGTCAATTCAGATGGACTTGAAGATAGTATGGTTAGTAAAAAGCATAATTGGGCACAAGGCATATAATCTTGATTATATTAAAAATTCAAATCTACAAGTCTTGAACAGAAAGTAGATTTTGGAATAAGGTAGGTATGAATTGATAAAAAGATAAGAGTTGAAGATGCAGCATTCAGGAGTTCCACAAAATCTTCAAAGTATTTTAAGCTCAACTGTGGTGTTGGACACACACACACACACACACACACACACACACACACACACACACATGCACGCACGCACACACAAACACACACACATCCACACTCACCCATACAAATAACCCCATATATATATATATATATATATATATATATATATATATATATATATATATATACACAAACACACACATTGCATTCACACTTTAAACATATGGATTATAAATTTTATATATATATATATATATATATATATATATATACATCTACAAAACTTAAATTGAAAAAATAACCACCTAAATCAAATCAGCTATAATCACATTTGTATTTAATTTTTTCAAGTCATATAATTTAATTTATATTAACTTTTATTATACAATCATTTTATAGTCAATGTTTTCTATATAAAATATTTAATGCTTTACATTTTTGAAAATTATTGTTGGTTTTGTTTTGAAATCATCAATGATGCCACAATTTCTAACCTGCTTGGTAAGTATTTACTAAACAATTCTGGTATTTCTCTTTTATATTTCTCTTTTATATGTGGAAAGACTGGAGTTTATCTGATGAGTATTTCCTGTTCAATGCACCAAAATGTCTTCTACTTCTAAGAATGAAACTGCAGTGACATTCTGAATTTTCAAACTTGAATTATCTATTTATTAATTAGCCTCTTGTTATCCCATCTAAATTCATTACATACACATATGAGAAATAACAAATATCGTGTCTGTCTGTGGATAGAATATGATTAAAACAAAGACAAATAAAGGCAATGGATAGATGCCAAATGAGGTAAAATGATGAATAAGAAAGAATCCCATAAATATAAAAGCATATCTGCAGTACAAAGGAGACTTAATTGTTTTGTTTTTTTTTTTAAGATTTCACATAGTAGCCTGAGAGAATGAATAAATCTGGAAGAATTATAGGAAGGGATTAAACATGATGATAATGCATTCTATGATATCCACAAATAGGTATATAGTTCTTTTATAAAGGTACCTCAAGGTAGGGTAATTGTGGAATGAAAATATGAAAAAAATTCTGCATTGTTCAAAGACAGCCATTTGAGTTATTTGCTGAGTTATTGTAAATTTTTCTGTGTATGTGCATCAAAAGAAAATTAAGTATCATATGATGCAGGCCTAATACTTATTAGTATTGTAGGAGAGTTAATTTAAAAGCATCCCAGGGATTTAAAGTGTGTTCAGTATATGAAAAATTCATTAATGTAATCTACCATAAAACAAACTCAAAAATTTATATGATCATCTCAGATACTGTAAAAGCATTTGACAAAACATAATACCTCCCATGTTAAAAGAATTGGAGAGATCATGTATTCAAGGATCATACCTAATCATAATTTAAAAGGATAAAAGGTCCTTAGATGTAATGTCCAAAAGTGGGACTAATAGAGTCCACCTCCAATAGAAAGACAGCGCTTAATGTGGGTGGATGAGGTTGCCATCCCACAATCAAAAACTCTGACCCAAAAATATTTCAGTCTGAAAGAACTGCAGTGACAAATACGGAGAAAAAACTAAGGAAATGGAGATTCAGTAACCTGACAAATTTGGGATCTCTTTCAAGAAAGGTTGTAAGGACTGACACTATTACTGATAGCATGGCTGTCCTCTGAGAAGCCCAACAAGCAGCTGACTGAGACAGATGCAGATACTACCACTCAAGCATTGGACTGAATTTGGAGATCTCTGTGTTTGAATTAGAGAAAGGCTTTAAGAAGCTGAAGAGGAGGGCAACCCTCCTCCCAGAAAGACTAACCTGGACCCCTAGATGTCTCAGACACTTAGCCACAAACAAGGCAGCATACACTAGCATCACATGGAACCATAAGATGAAAATTGTGATATAAAGGGAATCTCTCTAAGAGCAAAGTCAATATTGTGATTTATCCATTCAGCATCTAACTGGATTGTGATTCATAAATGACAATAAACAAGTTACACCATAAACTACCATAATTAGTGAAATGATGAGCCATGAAACATAAAATAAATTTTAGTTTTGTCCTAGAGACTGGATAGTCAGAAGTCATATAGGAGTTATCTATCCCTCACCCTCTCTGGAATGCTTAATGGGCATTTATGCATAAATGAAACATGCACTTACTGCTTGTCTAGATTCTCACTGAAGTAATCATTCTTCACATAACCATGCTTCATATAAATGGAAAAGAAACAGTCAATTTCTTTATCTCCTAGATAATTTTCTCTGTCTTTTTTTCTCCAAAAGCACCTGGGGTCGCTCAGATAGCAAAAAAGTA
>LR754157.1:14997-84664 GCA_902729485.2 Mus minutoides | reverse complement strand
GACAGTGCCAAATGTTTAAGCTTGCATAGACTGTCTAGATGCATGTAGCTCAGGGTGTAAAGCTCAGACTGTCTTTCAAACCCATGTCCTTCATGCCATTCAAGCTCTCCAATATGAAGTGTGGGCATTATATTCAGCGAAGTGTTCATAGAACTGGATGGGTGGCCCTGAGCAATCACCAAGGCTGCTTGGTGATCTGAGATAGCATTTACTCTGAGGGGGCACTTCTGAACTCAGGGGCACATGAGTGGGTCACTAGAGGGTAAGAAGGAACTAGGGGCTTAGTGGGGACCTGAGAGGGGTGGCAGCTGCCTATCTCCAGTAGCTATCTTGCAGGCCTCGGAGCCCGTCTTTGAAACTTTTGGGTACTTTCTGAGGAGAGACAAGTTCCAGAATCAGTTTAAGTTGTTGCCAGTTATTACACTGTCACGTTCCAGATATACTGGGAATTTGGCTGGGACATAGGCAGTTTACAGAAAGGCCATGCCAAGCCAAGCCAAACTATGCACCTCTGATACAGAGGTGATGGCCTTGCTCTTCAACAACCAGGTTCTGAACAGTTATCCCTCAGTGACTCCCTAGGAACTTGGAGTCTCTTTAATTGGGGCAGTAATGCAGCCCTGTTTCCTGGTGTCGCAAAGTACATGTGGCAGTGGGTGTTCCACATGGCCTGTCTAGGAGTTCTTGAGGAATTTTGGGTAGCTGAAGGCAGTGTGTACTTGTGAAGCATAAGGTGCATGTTCATAGGTACATAGTTCTGGGGTGGACAGAGGCATTAAGGAGATCCCCACCCTGCACCTTGAATAGCAAGTGTCAAGCACTGATCTTGAGCTAAGGGCACCAGTTGTAACTTTAATTTTTACAAAGCCGACTTTTAATGATGGTTCTTAAGTGCTTTAACCTCATTTCTAGCCCACCACATACCAGAGGTAGTGTGGTGGATATGGGGGAATAGACCTGTTTAGAAAGGTTCTTTGGAGCAACTCCTGTTTATGTTGTCTGGAAATTTGCAGTTCAGTTCATATGTTAGCAATGACAGCTTGATCCACTCACAAACACTTCATGGACACACTAACAGTCAGGAGTTGGGGATAGCAAACACAAATCTACAGTGGTAGTACTAGCTAGCAGAGACAGCAAGGCCTCAGCTTCGGCACAAGTCAGCAGGAGGGACCAGGAGAAATGTCAGAGGTTCTTGCCTGTGCCTCTCTCAGCGAAGCAAAGATCAGGAAAATATGAGACCAACAAGCATTTCACAGCTAGCTGTACCAGCAAGCCAAGCTCAGCTTCTCACTGTCCATAGAGTCCTATTTATACCCTCCAAACATCACATGTCCTCCACGTGTCTTGCCTCAGCAAGTGTGTCTGTCTCAGCTGACATCACTCTGCCAATCCAAAGAAGTGGTAAGAAACTGCAGCACATCACCAGAAGTTTTTTGGTGTTTCTCTCTTGGTGTCCTGACAAATGCAGCTCAATTATGCAATGTAAGGCAGACCAATACATGTGTGTCATCATGTGTTCTTTCATGTGTTTGCTTTAGCAGAACACCCTTTCACCTGTGTCAGCTTCAGGAAAATACTCCTTCACATGTTTGCCCCAGCAAAACACCATCCAACACAACTGACTTTCCAAAGAACCCTTAAATTTCCATCTCAAAGGTCACCCACATTGATCCTGGGTGTCTCCCAATCCCAGGTCTCTGGCACATCCTAGAGATGCCACCTAGAGATCCAGATTTCCATTCATTCCTCTGGCCCTTTGGTCCTCTCTTCTGTCTCTCCCCACACCAGATCCTAAGCCTCCATTTCCTTCTCCATCCAGTTCCCTCCCTCCATCTGCCTCCTATGACTATTTTATTCGCCCTTCTAAGTGAGATTCAAGCATCATCGCTTGGGCCTTCCTTCTTGTTTAGTTTCTTTTTTTTTTTAAGTTTTATTGCATTATGAAGATAAAAGATACATAATTTCAATTCATCTGAATTTGTTAACAATTAAAAACATTTTGAGGAAATAGACTTATATCACATTCTTCTTTCCCTTTTGTACCCCAAAAGGGAAACCCAGAGACCCCCTTCAAAACCTGCAATACCTTTCATTTTTATCATATTCTTTAAAATTTATAAAATTGTAACAATAAAAATGAGTATTATAAAAGATGTTTGATATAAAACAATCAATTGAACAGTCTTATGTAGATGTTTGTCTACAACAATACTGAAAATACATACATTTTTCTCAATATAAATTTTAAATAACTCCAAATATATTAACTGTATGATATTTTAAATTAATATATCACTGTTAGGTTTTGGGTTTTTTTTTGTTTTTTGTTTTGGTTTTTGTTTGTTTGTTTGTTGGTTGGTTTGTTTTTTGAGACAGGGTTTCTCTGGGTATCCCTGGCTGTCCTGGAACTCACTCTGTAGACCAGGCTGGCCTCAAACTCAGAAACCCACCTGCCTCTGCCTCCCAAGTGCTGGGATTAATGGCATGTGCCTCCACTGCCTGGCTCATTGTTAGTTTTTTTTTTTTTTTTTTTTTAATGAACATAAATAGATAAAGTATTTTTGTTTGTTTTGTTTTTAGTAGAGCTTAAAATCTTGGCTCTTATTGTGGTACAAACACAAAATAAGAATAGTTTTTGGATATTGGAGTTCATTGTAATACGGCTCTATTTGAATGTCCCTCACATCACCAAAGGATTTTACTTTCATTGTATATAAGCTAAGAGTTGACAGTTCTGCTGCGCCAAGGAATGAATTGCAGGCATGATTTTTGGATACAGATTTCCTGCTATGGTCAAAGCTATTTGACTTGAGTGATTGTCATCATTCTCAGCCCACAGGGAATAGATTACATTCATTTAAGAAATGGTATGTGTATTAAGATGGTCTATCCATGAAGTCATTCATCAACTGTTTCAGTGAACAGTGGTTCTGCTTGGAGGATGGCACAGATGTTAGGTGAGAGTAAGATTCTGGTTCATTGGCTGTGATAATTTTGAAAAGCATTAATCTCAGAATAAGAGTAACTTATAAAGTCCTCTTCTTCAAAATTGATACAAAATTATAAATGTAAAGCAAAGCTTTCAGTCTCACTCTTTGCTATTCTCTTTCAAGCCACCTCCCAAATTGCCTATATTTCTTTTGGCTGTATAAAACATTTAGAAATATCTACGCTGTTCTGAAAACCATAGTATAGTGTAAAGACATCACATAAACTATCCTATTAACACAGAGGCTGAGATAGGAGAAGCATGATTTCAAGACCATTATGTGGCACACAGCAAGACCCTGTCATGTACAAACAAGCAGAAAGAGTATATGAGTTGTATAATATTGGACCTATTTCTCCCATTAACAAATTAGAAAGACCACAGGATTACAGCCGACAAATTTCTAATTCCTCATATTTTTGAATTTCAATCTATTAGGGTTTGTTGGTAATATTAATTTTAATATTAAGAGATAATAAGGAAAAGTGATTGTTACTTCCTGTTAATTTTCTTGTTAGAGGTGGAATTATGCTTGCGTGGGTTTGTTGAAAGATTACTTTCTTGCTTCTTCTAGGGTGTAGTTTCAATCCTTGTGTTGGTGTTTTCCATCTATCATCCTTTGTAGGGCTGGATTTGTGGAAAGATATTGAGTAAATTTGGTTTGTCATGGAATATCTTGTTTTCTCTATCTATAGTGATTGAGAGTTTTTCTGGGTATAGTAGTCTGGGCTGGCATTTGTGTTTTCTTAGGGTCTGTATGACATCTGCCCAGGATCTTCTAGCCTTTATAGACTCTGGTGAGAAGTCTGGTATAATTCTGATAGGTCTGCCTTTATATGTTACTTGACCTTTTTCCCTTACTGCTTATTTACAATTCTTTCTTTGTTTAGTGCATTTGGTGTTTTGATTATTATGTGATGGGAGGAATTTCTTTTCTGGTCCAATCCATTTGGAGTTCTGTAGGCTTCTTGTATGTTCACGGGCATCTCTTTCTTTAGGTTAGGGAAGTTTTCTTCTATAATTTTGTTGAAGATATTTACTGACCTTTTATTTTGGGAATCTTTACTCTCTTCTATACCTATTATGTTTAAGTTTGGTCTTCTCATTGTGTCCTGGTTTTCCTGGATGTTTTGGGTTAGGAGCTTTTTGCATTTTGCATTTTCTTTCACTGTTGTGTCAATGTTTTCTATGGTATCTTCTGCACCCGAGATTCTCTCTTCTTTCTCTTGTATTCTGTTGGTGATGCTTGCATCTATGACTCCTGATCTTTTTCCTAGGTTTTCTAATTCCAGGGTTGTCTCCCTCTGTGATTTCTTTATTGTTTCTATTTCCATTTTTAGATCCTGGATGGTTTTGTTCCTTTCCTTCACCTGTTTGATTGTGTTTTCCTGTAATTCTTTAAGGGATTTTGGTGTTTCATCTTTAAGGGCTTCTAGCTGTTTACCTGTGCTCTCTTGTATTTTTTAAAGGGAGTTATTTATGTCCTTCTTAATGTCCTCTGTCATCATCATGAGAAGTGGTTTTAGATCCGTATCTTGCTTTTCCGGTGTGTTGGGGTATCCAGGACTTGCTATGGTGGGAGAATTGGGATCTGATGATGCCAAGTAACCTTGTTTTCTGTTGCTTATGTTCTTACACTTGCCTCCTGCCATCTGGTTATTGCTACCCTAGCTATGTCTGACTGGAGCCTGTCCTTCCTGTGATCCTGGTTGTGTCAGAACTCCTCAGAGTTGAGCTGTCTTTGTGATCCTGTGATTCTGTGATTCTGCAATTCTGAGATCCTGGGTGTGTCCGAACTCCTGGGAGTCAAGCTGCCTTTGGGAATCTTGAGATCCTGGTGTGACCAAGTTCCTGGGATCTTGTGATCCTCTAATCCAGTGTGTGTTAGAGCTCTTGGGAGTGGAGCTTTCTCTGGGTGTTGTGGGGCTGGCTGTGGAGTTTGAACCCAAGGTCTGCTCTCTTGTTTAGTTTCTTTGGCTCTGTGGAGTGTATCATGGGTATCCTGTACTTTATGGCTAATATCCATTTATAAGTACATCCATGTCCATTTGGATCTGGGTTACCTCACTCATGATATTTTCTAGTTCCATCCATTTGCCTGAAAAATTCATGATGACCTTGTTTTTAATATCTGAGTAGTATTCCATTGTGTAAATAAACTACATTGAATGTATCTATTCCTCTGTTCTGGACATCTGGGTTATTTCCAGCTTCTGGTTATTACAAACAAGGCTGCTGTGAACATAGTGGAGCACGTGTCCTTGTGGTTTGGTGGGGCATCTTTTGGGTATATGGCCAGGAGCAGTATAGCTGGGTCTTCAGGTAGATCTACTTCTAATTTTCTGGGAAACCAACAGATTGATTTCCAGAGCTGTACAAGTTTTCACTCCCACCAGAAATGGAGGAGTGTTCCTTTTACTCTGCATCCTTACCAGCATGTGCTGTCACCTGAGTTTTTTATCTTAGCCATTCTGATAGGCTTAAGATGAGATCTCAGGGTTGTTTTGATTTGCATTTTCCTGATGACTGTTTTTTCTTAAACTTGTTGGACATTTGCTGTATCTTCTTTTCAGGATGGTGATTCAGATCACTTGTCATTTTTTCAATTGGACTACTTGCTTTTTGCTATTGAGTTTCTTGTATATTCTTAATGTAAGGCCTTGTCAGATGCATAGTTGACAAATATCTTCTCTCCATTCTATAGGTTGTCACTTCACTCTTGATTGTTATACTGGTATGATGGAGTTTGTAAACCTATATGCTCTCTGCTTTTGTTGTTGTTGTTGTTGTTGCCTATGCTTTTGGATTATTATCCAACAAATCTTTGCTTATCACCACGTCCTAAAGCATCTCCCCTGTATTTTCTTCTAGTGGTTTTAGAGTGTCAGATCTTACATGTAATCTTTCGGTTTATTTTGAATCAATGTATAATGTAGTGGTATAATACCACTCTTCTGCACGTAGATACCCAGTTTCCCAATATCATTGATTAGGCACCGTTCTTTCTCCAAAGTTTTTGTTGCTTTTATTTTAAAAAAAAAAGTTAGCTACAAATATGTACATTTATTTAGGAGTTCTCTTTCTGTTTCATTAGTCTATTATTAGATTATAGAATGACTATTACAAAAATATAAAATCTGATGAAGATGGAGAGAAAGGAAAACTCTCAAACTCTCTTGGTAGGAGTGTAAATTATATATACATTAGAGAAAACAGCAGGGAGGCTCCTTAAAAATCTACAAATAGAACTCTCATGTGATGAACTCATTCTACTACTGTGTATATACCTAAAGAAAAGGAATCAGTATTTTAAAGAAACACCTGCACTCTTATGTTTAATGCAGTATTAGTCACAACAGCAAAGATACAGAAAAAAACTGAAGTACTTATGGATAGATTAATGACATGATAAGTGGCCTATTATCTCAATAACAAAATACCTAACTTATTGGGGACAGCATTTGAGATGTAAATGAAGAAAATATCTAATAAAATGCCTTTAAAAAGGAACTAATATGGAAAAAAACCCTAATTTAATCAATTTTAAAGGACAGGTTTATTTGTTCTTACAGTGCCAGAGACTTTTCAGCCATGGTTGATTACTAACCAATTTGGAGCCTGTGATGAAGCAGTACATTATACTGGAGATGAATACATGATGGAGGAAGCTTCTCACAGTAGCTGGGAAGCAGAGAAAGAAGAATACAGCATCCCAAAATACACTATGAATCTGTCTGGTTTGTCATTCAAGTTTAAAAACCACAGTAAAAACTGCCAAAGGAACAAATTCCATCCAAGGGCAAGAGATATCAGAGTAAAGAACTCAGAAATGGAAGAGTCACAGACACAATCTGTTTATGTATTCAGCAACAGAGGAACCAAATACTTAATGATACTGACACTGCAGGGCAGAGTGTGTCAAATGCTATGGCAATGTAATGTAACAAAAAACAGAGGTAGAAGACTGATGCTATGGAAGAGAAGTGTATTGGTATTTTTTTCCTTCACCTGTAATTGAAGATGTTTGTACATATTGTTACAGAACATGCAAGAAAGCATAATATTTCAAACAGTGTAGTATTTTCATAGTTTTATTCCTTATCTTGTAGGAACTAGTGCTTCTTGTACGTCAACAATTCTTTCAGTTGTATTTAAGTTTCTTTTTGTTTACCCATGAAAATGTATATTTTCAGTTGAACACAGTACAAATCCCCACCTACCATGCACTCACAATGATTACAGTTTACTATGCTGTAACTCAAAGAACCCTATGTGTAACCATTTTAATTTGTACCATTTCATGGTTGTTAGTATATTTACAAAGTTCTAAGGCTACCGTCATTAATGTACTTATATTTTTACCACTTCAAGAGAAATTCTGATCCTTTAGTAGTACTTGTCCATGTCCCCATCAGCAAGTGATTTTCTAATTTTTCTTGCCCTAGCCACTGGCAGCCACCCATCTGCTCTCTGATTTTAGGATTTGTCTATTCTCAATCTTCATAGAACTGGAATCCTATACCCATGTTCCTGCCTGTACTCATTTGGTGTATTATATAATTACATCAGGAGTAATCTTCCCTGCCTGCTCCTATTTCTGTCTAGTCTGTTTTTCACAGTCTGGGCTTTGGGCTTATGTTAAGGGCAGGTGCTAGGCTTTGGAGTGAATTCTGTAACATCTTTAAACATTTCTGTAATTCATAACTGCTTCCAGTGGGCATGAGCTCTCTCTTCTCTCCTTGCTACTTATATCATGGTGATTTCTCTCTCTACATCAGCTATTGACTCAAGAAGTATTTCCTATATTCTTGTGTGCAGTGCTACATACACGCTGGGGGTGGTAAATCTAGTCCAGGGGGCAAAGGTATATAGGGAGGAGTGGTGGGTGGTTCGGAACTGCTGAGGTGTGAATGTTGGGGGCCGTCTGTGGACTGCCCATAGAACAGACTGGGTACCCCAGAAGGCAGACTGAGGCTGGGAGACTAGATGGGAGAGAAAATGAAAACACTGAGTCAGTTCTCCAGTCAAAGCATGTTTTGTTCTTTACTGAAAAGTCTCTCTGGTTTCTTGAGGGAAAACCCCGCCCCCAGTCAGTTCTGTGCAGGCGCCTGGAATGTGGTGCGAAGTCCAAAGCGCTGTGGAATGTCCCAACTGGAAACCGGTGAACTGGGCAAGGCACAGGTAGCAGATTTCAGAGAAAGCAGAGGCATTTAGCAGAACAAAGGAAGCCAGCCTAGCTGCAGAGCTAAGCTGAAGGTAGGTGGCCTGCCTTCAGAGGCATCAGTTCTGAACTCCCAGCCTGGAGCCAGCATGGGGGAAGGGAGACCACATGTGAAGACAATAGATGTTCTAGGCTGTCCAGGACAATGGTTCGAACCTGTGCTTGAGGAAAGGTGGGTATTGTGGATGAGGCTAAAGTATCCAACTTGAGCAACTGGGGTTGGGGGAGGAGAGGAAGTAATTGGCTTAGAAGCTTAATGCATAAAAGTCTGTGATGTTTCTCCTGTGGGCAGCCCCTTCTAGTGTCTCTTTGGTTCTACCTTATGTCTGCTGGGATGGATTATAACTCTACCATTAAGCATCCTCTATGCTTGTTTCAAGTGACTTGTACAGAAGCTTGACTTTATGTGTGCTGTGTGTATAAGGAAACTGATAGATTCCAGTCCTGTCAATATGCCCTTGGCTCAGGTGGTGGTGGTGGTGTGTGCTTCTTATAAATTAGACTAGGATAATTAGTATCCTGGAGAAGTATTGTCCACTCCCTCCCTAGTAGATCCCAGTAAGCAATGAGAGGGTTCAGTAAGTTCTGGACACTTTCAACAGCTGCAAGATCATGTTCTGCCTATTCTTGCCTTCACTTTTCTCTTCCTACCACCGCTCCCGCCCCTTTCACTCAATTTGTGTCACACATGGAAACATGAGGCCCAGAGGCCCCCTGAGGAAAACCGAGGCACTGCTGAGTACAAGGTAACCCTGTGTGGCTTCCAGTTATAGCTAAGAATTATCAGGCTCTTCCTGTTCCAGGAACTGCACTGTTTCCTAGACAACAAATTTTGTGTAATCATGGTCAAGGCAACGTACATTTCTGTTCAGAATCAAGGTCACAGTATAATACCAATTCACCATGGCAACAGCAGACTACTCATCTGACATGGGAGATGAAATCACAATGAAAACCACATGCACATTGCTAGTTGCCCAGGGACTCTACACCATGAAATAGGTTTGATACGAAATCAGAAATCTGTGTCCATAAAAGGCAGAGTCTCTTGTAGTTTGATATATGAATTTACCAACAGAGCCAGACAAGCAGATGGTGCCATTAGTAAGCAAACGTGGTCACAGAAAAAGATATCTTCAGGGCTTTAATTAATTCCATAAATCTATACAGGAGCAATTCTTGGTATAAACAAGTCATGCAGAGGCTGTTAATTAATTTAAGTGCTCAACAACTGCTATGCTCACTGTGTGACCCAGTCAGCCACCTTCTTTTCTTGGGACTCAAAAGAAAAGCCTGTGGGGGTAAGGTCTTCATGAAAGTGAATACTGCTTAGTACCATCTACTTTGTATATCTCCAACCCACTGCCCCCTTGATCAGAGTGAGAACAGGTCCTGTTGTTGACTTATAAGAGAAAGATTTCAGGGTCTGTGTCACATCTCCCTTTCCAGTGACAGTAGGTGATGGTGCCTTGGGGTGTGGCATTACCAGAAGAATAATCTTAAGAGTACCTTCATCTTGTTTATGTAACTAAGTATACAGCCACAAAGGAGGCAGATATCATTTTCTACTTCCTCACACTCCTTTGAGGCCCCAAAAGCCAACCAACATAGTTTGTCATAGGTTTTTAAGAGTCAAACAGCCTAACAAGATTCCCACTGGCCACAGTGGAAGTACAGTCTCAACCAGTCTCTCTTGCCATAAAACTTCCCCCCCTTTGAAAGACTCTATAAAGGCTCTCCAACCTTATCTTAACTTCTGGTGAACTTAGTGGCCATCTTGTTCTCATTTTGTGGTCCAAGAAACTCCCTGGGTATGTATGTTAGGGAGGGATACACTGGAAGCTCAGACAACCTCTCTTCTATCCAAGGCATTTCCCAAGGCCCTGTTTGGCGGCCTTTACTTAATCCCTGAGGCCTCAAAATTGAGAACTGGTTCTTATCTCTAGCTGAGCTGAAACACTGACTCTGGAAGATTGGCTAGTGATGATGATGGCAATGGGCTTCCATTGTTTTCAGAGAAAAACATGTGACTTGAGCCAGGGTCACCTGTCTGTGCATTTTGGCCAAAGAGATCAGAGGCAAGCTTAGGTCACATAGGAAAGAATTAAACTTGGCCTATGTGGTGGTTTGAAAGACTCTCATAGGTTCATATATTTAAATTCTTGGTCATTAGTGAGTGGCACTATCTAGGACTAGGAGGTGTGGAGTTGTTGGAAGAAGTGTGTCACTGGGGGTGGGCTTTGAGGTTTCAGAAGCTGAAGCCAGACTCAGGATCTCTCTGTTCCTGCTGTAGATATGGATGCAGAACTTTTAGCTAACACTCCAACACTACATCTGCCTGCATGTTGCCATGCTTTCCACCATAACAATAATGGACTAAACCTTTGAACCTTACAGCCAGTCCCAATTAAAAGTTATCCTTTATAAGAATAGCCTAGGTCATGGTGTCTCTTCACAGCACTAGAACAGTGGCTAAGAGCCCGCTAGGTAACACACAGCTTTATTGTACAGCTTTGGTTACCAATTTCTCTAAACTTACATTGGATCTCTTATGGTTTAAGGAAATTCCAGAAGTATTATGTTGCAGTGTCTGTGTGAGGCACATTTTCTTACCTCACCCCATTTCCTCTTTACAAGTCACCTCTTTTAGCAATTCACTGAGTTTCCTATGTTGGTTTAGGAAACTGAGTTTAACTGGGCAGATAAAGCTATGGAAAATTCAGGGAATGAGTGAGATGGGTGGTCATTGGAAAAAGAACTGAAAAATAGGGCTCAGTAGGTAAAGTGCTTGTCTTGCAAGCATGAGGACTTTAGTTCAATCCCTAAATCTAATTAATATATATCAGATATGGTGGGATACACTTATAATGCCAGCATGTTGGGTTGAATAAGAATGCCCCCATAGGCTCATATATGTGAGTGTTTGGTCATCAGGGAGTGGCACTACTTGAGATTAGGAGGTATAACCTTGTTGGTAGGGTGAGTAGGTACAGCCTCGTTGGAGGTAGTGTGTCACTGGAAATGGGCTTTGAGGTTTAAAATTCCAAGTCAGGCCCAATGGCTTGCTTTCTTCCTGCTGCCTGTGGATCTGAATGTAGAGCTCTCAGCTCCTTCTCCAGCACCATGTTTACCTGCATGTCTCCATGTTCCCCATCATGATGACAATGGACTAAACCTCTGAAACTTTAAACCAGCTCCAATTAAATGCTTTCTTTTATAAGAGTTGCTGTGGTCATGATATCCCTTCACTGCAGAACGGTGACACCCAGCAATGGGAAGTAGAGGCAGTAGGTCCTTGGGACTCCCAGTTAGCCTGACCTACATGGTAAATTCCCTGCCAGTGTGTGATTCTGTCTCATTAAAATATATATATATATATATATATATATATATATATATATATATATATATATATAGTGTCTGAGATTGTTCTCTAGATTCTACATGCTCCACATGCGCGCGCGTGCGCGCACACACACACACACACATTATCTATCTATCTATCTATCTATATATATATATATATAGATATAGATATAGATATAGATATAGATATAGATATAGATATAGATATAGATATACACACACGCACATACACATACACATACACTAGGGGGAGAGTACACTCTTAACAATTGACCAAGGAGAATGGATAAACAATTCCTTTCCTGTACCCCATTGATCTTCCAGACCCTGTGAGTGAGGGGATCTGGAGCATTGTGACTTTGGATTGTATGTACACATTTGTTGTCTGCTCTTTCTTCAGGTTAGGGAAACAGGTTTACCTCAAGATCTACTTGACTGCCATCAAGGCATTATTGGCTGAGGCCTTGATTTCACTCAGTGTAATGAGTACCACATTCTAAGGCATGCCTAAGTCCACCCTGTTGGGGTCTTGACCCGCAGTCTCCCACATAACCTGGGTTCCCTGGGAGGTGGACTGGGGATCATTAGGACTAGTTGGGAGAGAAAAAATAAAACACTGAGTCAGTTCTCCGGTCAAAACATGTCTGCTTCTTTACTTAAAAACCTTTCTTGGTTAAAAGAGAGTGGAAAAGGATAGACCCCGCCATCCCATTCCCAGGGCCCCTGGCTCCATCTTGGTGTGCACATGGAGCCTGCTGTGCAGGAGGCCTTCTTCCTGGAATGTCCAGGCAGTTCTGGGCAGAGCAGCAGCAGTGTAGGAGGCAGGCTGTGGTAGTTGCATAGCAAAAGGAGCCAGCCTAGCTGGAAGTGGCCTGGAAGCACCGCCTCAATGGGGGCAGGTCTGAATTCTGGAGGTTACACACCCAAAGCCGAAAGAACCAGTTGGAATCTTCCTCCAGATCCTGAGTAGGGACTATCATCTCTTGGGCATTTCTATTGCCTCAAGTTGCCCAGTTTGTGTTACTTTTGTTGTAGATACCAAATAATATTAATGCACTAAGTGAATGAATAACCGGTGGTGTCTTCTTGGCAGAGAAAGCAAGCCTAATGAGAACCTGAGGGAGGGAAGAAGATGATCTCCAACCAGAGTCTAGAGTGGGAAGGTTTCAGGAAAGAGATCAACTGGGATTTGATGCTGAAAAGAAGACATTGAATGCCAAAAGTGAAGCAAGCTCCCAGTGTGTCCTAGTTCCCAGTGATGGTAGGTGAGGCAGTAAAGCTATAGGAACCTGTTCTGCTTGCTTTGAGGTGGGAAGACAATTCAGATCTAATCTGGGCCATGTCTTCTTTTTTTAAAGACTTATTTATTTTTATTATGTATATGAGTACCCCATTGCTCTCTTTAGACACACCAGAAGAGGGCATCGGATCCCATTATAGATGGTTGTGAGCCACCATGTGTTGCTGAGAATTGAACTCAGGACCTCTGAAAGGGCAGTCGGTGCTCTTCACCGCTGAGCCATATCTCCAGCCCCTGGATCATGTCTTCTATTGGAATCCTATATTAGGACATGGAAAAAAGGAAGCTTTTGCTTTTTGCCTGCTTGCCCTCACCTTGCTAACAAGTCTACTCCTTATTGGCAAGTCCATTGCTTCACTGCATTAGTAAAGTGAAAATTTAAGGGTTCTTTAGAAAGTCAGTCTGATGGTGTTTTGCTGGGGCAAACACATGACAAAATGTTTCATTAAAGTGGACACAGGTATGAAAGACTAAGGCAGACTCGTGAAGGAACGTTTTGCTGAAGCAGACACAGAAGAGAGGATGTTCTGCTAGATCAAGCTAACAACACACATTTATTGGTGTTGTGGGAAATATTTTAAAAAAAAAGAAGAAGAAAGTAAAGAAAGTAAAGAAAGTAAGAAAGAAAGAAAGAGAAAGAAAGAAAGAAAGAAAGAGAAAGAAAGAAAGAAAGAAAGAAAGAAAGAAAGAAAGAAAGAAAGAAAGAAAGAAAGAAAACCCAGCATGTTCCCGTGCTTGTGCCTCTGCCTGGCAGCCTGGCCGGCCATACACCGGTAGGCAATGGCTGACCTATTTTTAATCTCGTGGAGATTTTGACTCTGAACTCCACAATCTCTCCACTCACCTCTCTAGGTTCTCACTGGTCAGTTGTTACCATGCCAGCCCCATGCTTCAAATCCCCCATGGACTTTGTGTTGCACCCCAGGCAAACCCATGCTTGGCCACTATACCTTTCTTTCTTGAACCCAGATTAGCCAGTGTGAAGGAAAACGCAACACAAACTTTGTTTAGAAACAATGGTAACTCAATCTCTGGGCACAGCAACTAAAACCTAATCTTGTAAGCCTTATTAAAACCCGCTTCCTCCAGTGGTGAATCCTTGCGGATCTACCATGATACTGAGAAACTCTAGCAGCTACATATTACCCGTCTGCTGTCCCTGTTTCAAAAAGTGCCTAACTCCTCCTTCCTCTTTTCCTCCAACCCGGAAGTCCTGCCTACTTGCTCAGTGATTGGCTCCTTTATTCATTAGGTGATTGGTTCACAAGACCAGCACCAGGCCTATCCACAACATATTGGTCCACCTTACATTGCATAGTTGAACTACATTTGTCAGGACTCCATAGAGAGAAAAAGCACCCCCCCCCAAAAAAAAAAAAAAAAACCTTCTGGTGGTTTATTGTAGATTGTTGCTGCTTCCAAGGGCTGATTAGATGCACATGCTGAGGCAAGACTGGCTCTGAGTGATGGAGGCTGAGCTAGGCTGTACACTGTAGGTGTCTTCAAACACACAAGAAGAGGGCATCAGATCCCACTATAGATGGTTGTGAGCCACCATGTGGTTGTTGGTAATTGAACTCAGTACCTGTGGAAGAGCAGTCAGTGCTCTTAACTAACTCTGAGCCATCTCTCCAGCCCCACATTTTGCTCTTTTAAAACATAGTTTTATATAACTTCAAGTCTTTTTTACTTCCAGAAAATTTCATTAGATTATAACTTTTAGTACTTTTGTTTTAAAAAGCTTGATCCTTTCTTTTTCATTTCAATTACTAGCATCTGTTCACTGTACAAAATATAGGGTTTCATAATGGCAGTTTTGTTTGGGTACCATGTACTTTAACACCCCCTTGCCAGTCTTCTCTACTTATCTTTTGCATTTGTCTGTTGATCTAAAATATTTCATATATTTATACATCATTTTGTGTTTTTTTCCTCATTTTCACCCTGTACATTTTCTCATGTTCATAAACTTTGTGTTTTTTTTCTAGCTTAATTTTCGTTTTTCTTTTCCTTCCTTCTTTTCTATCCTTTCCTTCCTTTCCTTTGTTTTTGCTTTTCTTCCTCCCTCCCTCCCTCTCTCTCTCTCTCTCTTTCTCTCTCTCTCTCTCTCTCTCTCTCTCTCTTTCTTTCTCTGAATTTTGGAGTCAGGGTTTCTCTGCAGCTGACTGTCCTTGTCCTGGAACTCACTCTGTAGGCCAGGCTGACCTCGAAGTCACAGAGACCCACTTCCCTCTGCCTTCCAAGTGCTGAGATTAAAGGTGTGTGCCATCACCAACCAGTGACTGCGGCTGCCAGGGATCCTTCCCATAATCAGCCACCAAAAATAAACACTATTGCATATGCCAGCAAGATAATGCTGAAAGGGCCCTGATATAGCTGTCTTGTGGGAGGCTATACCAGTGCCTGGCAAACATGGAAGTGGATGCTCACAGTCAGCTATTAGTTAGAACACAGGACTCCCAAGGAAGGAGCTAGAGAAAGTACCCAAGGAGCTGAAGGGGTCTTCAACCCTATAGGTGGAAGAATAACATGAACTAACTAGTTCCCCCTGTGCTCATGTCTCTAGCTGCATATATGGAAGAAGATGGCCTAGTTGGCCATCATTGGGAAGAGAGGCCCCTTGGTCATGCAGACTTTATATGCCCNGCCATCTTCTTCTATATATGCAGCTAGAGACATGAGCTCTGGGGGTACTAGTTAGTTCCTGTTATTCTTCCACGTATAGGATTGAAGACCCCTTCAGCTCCTTGGGTACTTTCTCTAGCTCCTTCCTTGTGAGTCCTGAGTTCTATCTAATAGCTGATTGTGAGCGTCCACTTCCATGTTTGCCAGGCATTGGTATAGCTTCCCACAGCTATATCAAGGCATTTCAGCACTATCTTGCTGGCATATGCAATCGTGTCTATGTTTGATGGCTGATTATGGGATGGATCCCCGGCTGCTGCAGTCACTGGTTGGTCCATCCTTTGGTTCAGCTCCACACATGATCTCTGTAACTCCTTCAATGTGTGCTTTTTTCTTAATTCTAGAAAGGGGCGAAGTGACCACATTTTGATATTCATTCTTCTTGAGTTTCCTGTGTTTAGTAAATTGTATCTTGGGTATTCTAGGTTTCTGGGATAATATTCACTTATCAGTGAGTACATGTTATGTGAGTTCTTTTGTGATTGGGTTACCTCACTCAGGATGATACCCTCCAGATCTATCCATTTGCCTAGAAATTTCATATATTCATTGTTTTTAATAGCTGAGTAGTACTCCATTGTGTAAATGTACCAATTTTTTTGTATCCATTCCTCTGTTGAGGGACATCTGGGTTCTTTCCAGCTTCTGGCTATTATGAATAAGGCTGCTATGAACATAGTGGAACATGTGTCCTTCTTACCTGATGGTGCATCTTCTGGATATATGCCCAGGAGAGGTATTGCAGGATCTTCCAGTAGTACTATGTCCATTTTTCTGAGGAACCACCAGACTGATTTCCAGAGTGGTTGAACAAGCTTGCAGTCCCACCAACAATGGAGGAGCGTTCCCCTTTCTCCACATCCACGCCAGCATCTGCTGTCACCTGAATTTTTGATCTTAGCCATTCTTACTGGTGTGAGGTGGAATCTCAGGGTTGTTTTGATTTGCATTTCCCTGATGATAAAGGATGTTGAACATTTTTTCAGATGTTTCTCAGCCATTCGGAATTCCTCAGTTGAGAACTCTTTGTTTAGATATGTACCCCATTTTTGAATGGGGTTATTCGTTTTTCTGGAGTCCAGCTTCTTTAGCTCTTTGTAGATGTTGGATATTAGTCCCCTATCAGATTTAGGATTGGTAAAAATCCTTTCCCAATGTGTTGGTGGCCTTTTTGTCTTGCTGACGGTGTCTTTTGCCTTACAGAAGCTTTGCAATTTTATAAGGTCCCATTTGTCAGTTCTTGATCTTGCCGCACAGGCCATTGCTGTTCTGTTTAGGAATCTTTCCCCTGTGCCCATATCTTTGAGGGTTTTTTTTCCCCACTTTCTCCTCTATAAATTTCAGTGTCTCTGGTTTTATGTGGAAGTCTTTAATCCATTTAGACTTAAGCTTTGTACAAGGAGATAAGAATCGATCAATTCGCATTCTTTTACATGCTAACAGCCAGTTGTGCCAGCACCATTTGTTGAAAATGCTGTCCTTTCTCCACTGGATAGTTTTAGCTCCCTTGTCAAAGATCAGGTGACCATAGGTGTGTGGATTCATTTCTGGGTCTTCAATTCTATTCCATTGATCTATCTGTCTGTTGCTGTACCAGTACCATGCAGTTTTTTTTTGTTTTTTTTTATCACAATTGCTCTGTCTGTAGTACAGCTTAATGTCAGGCATGGTGATTCCCCCAGAGGTTCTTTTATTGTTGAGAATAGTTTTTGCTAGTCTAGGTTTTTTTATTATTCCAGATGAATTTGCAAATTGCCCTTTCTATCTCAGTGAAGAATTGAGTTGGAAATTTGATGAGGATTGCATTGAATCGGTAGATTGCTTTTGGCAGGATAGCCATTTTGATTATATTAGTCCTGGCAATCCATGAGCATGGGAGATCTTTCCATCTTCTGAGATCTTCTTCAGTTTCTTTCTTCAGAGACTTGAAGTTCTTGTCATACATATCTTTCACTTCCTTAGTTAGAGTCACACCAAGGTATTTTATGGTATTTGTGACTATTGTGAAGGGTGTTGTTTCCTTAAATTCTTTCTCAGCCCTTTTATCCATTGTGTAGAGAAAGGCCATTGATTTGTTTGAGTTAATTTTATATCCAGCTACTGCACTGAAGCTGTTTATCAGGTTTAGGAGTTCTCTGGTGGAATTTTTGGGATCCTGAATATATACTATCATATCATCTGCAAATAGTGACATCTTAACTTCTTCCTTTCCAATTTGTATCCCCTTGATCTCCTTTTGTTGCCGAATTGCTCTGGCTAGGACTTCAAGTACTATATTGAATTGGTAGGGAGAAAGGGGGCAGCCTTGTCTAGTCCCTGATTTTAATGGGATTGCTTCCAGCTTCTCTCCATTTAGTTTGATGTTGGCTACTGGTTTGCTGTACATTGCTTTTATTATGTTTAGGAATGGGCCTTGAATTCCTGATCTTTCCAAGACTTTTATCATGAAAGGGTGTTGGATTTTGTCAAATGCTTTCTCAGCATCTAACGAGATGATCATGTGGTTTTTGTCTTTGAGTTTGTTTATATAGTGGATTACATTGATGGATTTCCGTATATTAAACCATCCCTGCATTCCTGGGATGAAGCCTACTTGGTCATGATGGATGATCGTTTTGATGTTTTCTTGGATGCAGTTTGCAAGGATTTTATTGAGTATTTTAGCATCAGTATTCATGAGGGAAATTGGTCTGAAGTTCTCTTTCTTTGTTGGATCTTTGTGTGGTTTAGGTATCAGAGTAATTGTGGGTGGCTTCATAGAATGAGTTGGGTAGAGTACCTTCTGTCTCTATTTTGTGGAATAGTTTGAGGAGAGTTGGAATTAGGTCTTCTTTGAAGGTCTGATAGAACTCTGCACTAAACCCATCTGGTTCTGTGCTTTTTTTGATTGGAAGACTATTGATGACTGCTTCTATTTCTTTAGGGGAAATGGGACTGTTTAGATCGTAAATCTGATCCTGGCTTAACTTTGGTACCTGGAATCTGTCTAGGAAATTGTCCATTTCCACCAGGTTTTCTAGCTTTGTTGAGTATAGCCTTTTGTAGTAGGATCTGATGATGTTTTGGATTTCCTCAGGATCTGTTGCTATGTCTCCTTTTTCATTTCTGATTTTGTTAATTAAGATACTATTCTGCTATTTTAAAAAATGAATTTATGAAATTCTTGGGCAAATGGATGTATCTGGAGGATATAATCCTTAGTGAGGTAACCCAATCACAAAAGAAGTCATTGGGTATGCACTCACTGATAAATGGATATTAGACCAGAAACTTAGAATATCCAAGATACAATTTGCAAAACACAAGAACATCAAGAAGGAAGACCAGCTCGTGGATACTTCATTCCTCCTGTGAAGAGGAAACAAAATAACCATGAAAGGAGTTACAGAGACAAAGTTTAGAGCTAAGATGAAAGGATGGACCATACAGAGACTACCCCACCACAGGGGATCCATCCCATAATCAGTCATTAAACTCAGACACTATGGCATAGGACAGCTAGTGCCTACTTAAGGGACCCTGATATAGCTGTCTCGTACAGAAGTGGATGCTCATAATCATCTATAAGANATCCCTAGAAGAGGATCAACAATATGAACTAACCAGAACCCCCAGATCTCATGTCTCTAGCTCCATATGTAGCAGAAGATGGCCTAGTTCGTCATCATTGGGAAGAGAGGCCCCTTGGTACTGCAATCTTTATATGCCCCAATACAGGGGAACGCCAGGGCCAAGAAGTGGGAGTGGGTGGACAGGGGAGCAGGGAGGGGGGAGGGGACTTTTGGAATAGCATTTGAAATGTAAATTAAGAAAATATCTAATAAAAAAATTGGAAAAAAAAAAGATACTTTCCCTGTGCCCTCTAGTGAGTCTGGCTAAGGGTTTATCTATCTTGTTGATTTTCTTAAAGAACCAGCTCCTGGTTTGGTTGATTCTTTGAATAGTTCTTTTTGTTTCTACTTGGTTGATTTCGGCCCTGAGTTTGATTATTTCCTGCCGTCTGCTCCTCTTAGGTGAAATTTGCTTCCTTTAGTTCTAGAGCTTCTAGGTGTGCTGTCAAGTTACTAGTGTATGCTCTCTCTAGTTTCTTTTTGGAGGCACTCAGGGCAATGAGTTTCCCTCTTAGGACTGCCTTCATTGTGTCCCATAAGTTTGGGTATGTTGTGGCTTCATTTTCATTAAACTCTAGAAAGTCTTTAATTTCTTTCTTTATTTCCTCCTTGACTAAGGAATCATTGAGTAGAGCGTTGTTCAGTTTCCATAAGAATGTACGCTTTCTATTATTTATGTTGTTATTGAAGATCAGCCTTAGTCCATGGTGGTCAGATAGGATGCATGGGATAATTTCAATATTTTTGTATCTGTGGAGGCCTGTTTTGTGACCAATTATATGGTCAATTTTGGAAGAGGTACGGTGTGGCACTGAGAAGAAAGTATATCCTTTTGTTTTAGGATAAAATGTTCTATAGATATCTGTTAAATCCATTTGTTTCATGACTTCTGTTAGTGTCCATGTGTCTCTGTTTAGTTTCTGTTTCCAGGATGTGTCCATTGGTGAGAGTGGGGAGTTGAAGTCTCCCACTATTATTGTGTGAGGTGCAATGTGTGCTTTGAACTTTACTACAGTTTATTTAATGAATGTGGCTGCCCTTGTATTCGGAGCATAGATATTCAGAATTGAGAGTTCATCTTGGTTGATTTTACCTTTGATGAGTATGAAGTGCCCCTCCTTGTCTTTTTTTATAAGTTTGGGTTGAAAGTCAATTTTATCCGATATTAGAATGGCTACTCCAGCTTTTTTCTTCGGACCATTTGCTTGGAAAACTGTTTTCCAGCCTTTCACCCTAAGTTAGTGTCTGTCTTTTTCCCTAAGGTGCATTTCCTGTAAGCAACAAAATGTTGGGTCCTGTTTGTGTAGTCAGTCTATTAGTCTATGTCTTTTTATTGGGAAATTGAGTCCATTGATGTTAAGAGAAATTAAAGAAAAGTAGTTTTTGCTTCCTGTTATTTTTGTTGTTAAAGTTGGGATTCTGTTCTTGGGGCTGTCTTCTTTTAGGATTTTTGAAGGATTACTTTTTATTTTTTTTTCTAGGGTGTAGTTTCCATCCTTGTTTTGGTGGTTTCCTTTTATTATCCTTTGAAGGGCTGGATTCGTGGAAAGATATTGTGTGAATTTGGTTTTATCATGGAATACTTTGATTTCTCCATCTATGTTGATTGAGAGTTTTGCTGGATATAGTAACTTGGGTTGGCATTTGTGTTCTCTTAGGGTCTGTATAACCTCTGTCCAGGATCTTCTGTCTTTCATCGTCTCAGGTGAGAAGTCTGGTGTCATTCTAATTAGGCCTGCCTTTATATGTTACTTGACCTTTTTCCCTTACTGCTTTTAATATTCTATCTTTATTTAGTGCATTTGTTGTTTTGATAATTATGTGTTGGGAGGAATTTCTTTTCTGGTCCAGTCTACTTGGAGCTCTGTAGGCTTCTTGTATGTTCATGGGCATCTCTTTCTTTAGGTTTGGGAAGTTTTCTTCTATTATTTTGTTGAAGATATTTGCTGGTCCTTTAAGTTGAAAATCTTCTTTTTCATCTACTCCTATTATCCGTAGGTTTGGTCTTCTCATTGTGTCCTGGATTTCCTGGATGTTTTGAGTTAGGATCTTTTTGCATTTTGCATTTTCTTTGATTGTTGTGCCCATGCTCTCTATGGAATCTTCTGCACCTGAGATTCTCTCTTCCATCTCTTGTATTCTGTTGCTGATGCTCACATCTATGGTTCCTGATTTCTTTCCTAGTGTTTCTATCTCCAAAGTTGTCTCACTTTGGGTTTTCTTTATTATTTCTATTTCCCTTTTTAGGTCCTGGATGGTTTTGTTCAATTCCATTACCTGTTTGGTTGTNTTCCTGTAGTTCTTTAAAGGATTTTAGTGTTTCCTCTTTAAGGACTTTTACCTCTTTAGCATTGTTCTGCATTTCTTTAAGTGAGTTATTCATGTCCTTCTTAATGTCCTTCCTGATGTCCTCTACCAGCACCATGAGATATGATTTTAAACCTGAGTCTTGCTTTTCGTGTGTGTTGGGGTATCCAGGACTGACTGAGTTGAGAGTGCTGGGTTCTGATGAAGGTGAGTGGTCTTAGTTTCTGTTATTAAGATTCTTACCTTTGCCTTTTGCCATCTGGTAATCTCTGGAGTTGGTTGTTATAGTTGTCTCTGGTTGGAGCTTGTTCCTCCTGTGATTCTATTGGCCTCTGTCAGCAGACCTGGGAGCCCAGCTCTCCTGAATCTCAGTGATCAGAGTAGTCTCGGCAGGGGAGCTCTCCTCTTGCAGGGAAGGTGCAAGGAGTTTTGGTGTTCAGATCTGCTTCTTAGGTAAATTTGAAGACCCTATATAGGGCCTGTCCTAAAAGATGTGTTGCCTCTGTGGTCTGCACACTCACCTGCACAGACTGGTCTCTGTGGGACCCTTTGTAGTCCCTGAGCTGACCTGAACAGACTGGTTTCTGAGAGACCTGGGCGCAATATGGCTCTCTCACCAGTTCTGGCAGGGAAGGCCCTCCCCCAGGCGGAGGGAGAACTCTCCTTAGGCGGGGAGGGATCCTGGATGTCTAGAGCCCCAAAGCTGTTTCTGTGGCAAAAGGTGCACTGCTCAGCTGTTTGCTCACTCACCCTTTGCAGTCTGTGAGCTGACCTGCACTGACAGGGTCTGGGCGACCATTTGCGGTCCGGGAACTGACCTCGCATGTAGCTTTCTATATGTAGATAAATGTTAAAAATGTTGTTCAAGTAGATAGCTTTCTAGGGAAATATGAGTTGATCAAGAAGGTAGTAAAGAGAAGAAATGTAAAGATAGTTAAAGATATATCTTTCAATACTACATTAAGTCTGAGTAGTTTTATGGCTAAACTTTTCTAAATCTAAAAGAAACCACATGTAATTCTTATATAATCTCCTATTTGCATTGCAAAATATGAGAAATATTCAAACCCACATCACTAGGCAACTATAATCCTAGTACTCAAATTGGAATGAACAAGCCTAGTAAAAGCACTGTGTAGAAGAAGAAGCCTGTACCATAGCAAAATATACTTTTCTTATAGAATGCAATGATAGATAAACATTAACAGTTATTAATGTAAGTCACTTCATTATTGGTGAAGAACACAAATACATTATCTTAACAGATATATGAAGAACATCTATTCACTTGATATTTCTAATCCTTGATTGAGGTCCTTAAGATAATTTGGATCAATGTAAAAGAAGAAAGAAAAACAGTAGAAATACTGGAGCAGAAGAACTTTAATTATTGGGATATACTAGCTTATAAAGATCTAAAGAAAGTATCTTTAAATTACTGAGATGTGTTTACACTCTTATCTTCCAAACAACGCTGGAGAAACAAAATTTACATGTTAAAGAAATGTTCTGCTCTGAAGAGCAACACAACTATAAAAAGCTTTGACATATGTGTTAGTTACTGTAAAGAAACAACTTAAGGCAGGAGATATTTGTTTTGGCTCATAGCTTCAGAGGTTTCAGTCTATTAGGTCACTGACAGCATAGTAGAATAGCTGCATGACAAGTGCATGTTGCTGATGTTGTTCAATTCATCATGGTCCAAAGAGCAGAGAGACAGTGACAGTAACCAGGGGCAGGCCACATTTTTCAAAGGCTTATCTCCAGTGAAAACTTCCCAGAGTTAGTTCTTACCACCTAAAAATCCCACAGCCTTTCAATGTAATGAATTCAAAAGAAAAATGACTCCCTACAAGTACATTTAAGACTCAAACAATAATACATCATGGTATATTAAATGCATTAAAATACTAATATTGGATAAGATTGCTTTTCCAGAGGACTCAGGTTTAATTCCCAGCACCTACACGGTGGCATACTATTGTTGCAGGAGACTCATCACCCTCTTCTAGACTCTGTGAACATTAGGCACACAAGCACTGCACTTACATTCATTCAAGCAAAAACTCATGTGTATAAAAAAATAAATCTTTAAATACATTAAAATTCTGATATGTGACAGGAGCCTGATAAAGCTGTCTCCTGAGAGGGAGTGCTCCGCCAGTGCCTGACAAATACAGAGGTGGATGCTCTCATTGTCTGTGGGGTTATATTTATATTATTTCTAAACATCATGTGTCCTCTCACCTGTGTCTGCTTCAGCAAAACATCATATTTCATAACTGAGTTTCCGAGGAAAGCAGAAATGTCCACTTCAGGTTATGTTTTTATTTTTGCCATTCTTGCAGGGGTAAGGTAAACTCAGTGTTTTTAAATTTGCATTTGCCTAATTGCTAGGGATGGTGAACATTTTTAAAAATATTTTTCTTATTCATCCTTTCTATTCTTTTGAGAACACTCTGTTCAAATCTGAGACCCATTTTTTGAATGGGCCATTTGTTTATTTGGCTGGCTTTTGGATTCTTTATATATTCTGGATTATATCTCTGTCAAATGTATAGTTAGCAAATATTCTCTCACGGACTATGGGCTTCCTCTTTACTTGGTTAATTGTTTCTTTAGCAAAACCTTTTCAGTTTTATGAAATCCCACTTGTCTATTATTAACCTTATTCTTATATCATGTAGGGTAGTTCCTATATTTTCTTCTATCAAGTTCAGATTTTGTGTGTAGGTCTTTGATCCATTTGGAGTTAATTTTTGTGCAATGTGGTAGATACACTTCTGAATTTATTCTTCTGCATATGGCCATCCCATTTTATATGAGACCCCCATGGGTCTAGCTGCATATGTAGCAGAGGATGGCCTTGTAGGGCATCAATGGGAGGAGAGGCCCTTGGTCATGTGGAGGCTAGATGTCCAGTATAGGGGAACGCCAGGCCAGGGAAGTGGGAGTGGGTGGGTTGGTGAGCAGGGGAAGGGGAGAGGGGATAGAGAGTTTTCAAAGGGGAAAACAGGAAAACTTTTAAATTTACATTTGAAATGTAAATAAAGAAAATATCTAATAAAAATTCTGATATGAAGAAAGTATAAGGCGGGGTAAAGAACAGATGTGATATGAAAGTAGAAGGAGAGTAAATATTGGGAGTGGAAAGATTTAAGTCAATGGTTCTCAACCTTCCTAATGCTGTGACTCTTTAATGCAATTCCTCATGTTGTGGTGAACCCCACCATAAAATTATTTTGTTACTACTTCATAACTGTAATTTTGCTACTGTTAGTAATTTTAAATATCTGATATACACGGTATCTTATATGTGACCCCCAAATAGGTGGTGACTCACAGGTTGAGAACCACTGGTTTAGGTGGAGATGGGGAGAGGCAGGGGAAAGTAGGAAGTGGGAAGAAGAGGTCAACTGGAACAGCTGCTGATTCATGTTGGTGTTATGCTAGAGAACAAGACTACCGACAACAAAGACTGGAATCTCCCCAAAGAACTATTTCTAAACAGTTCTACTTATCCCATATCCTCATAACCTTTCTTTTCCACTACCTCTAGTGGGTGGTGGGCTAGAATGGAGGTTGAAGCACTTAATACCACTTATTAAAGTAGGCTCTGAAAGAATCTAAGCCAACAATGACTAACAACAAATGCTATAGGGGAGGTAGGGGAAAGGGAACCCTTATTCACTGTTGGTGGGATTACCACCTGGGCCTGCTACTATAGAAATCAGTATAGAGAATTCTCAAAAGCAAAAACTAAATCTGTGTTTTGACCCAGCTAAACAATTCTCAGCATATATGTTCCCAAAGGATGCAACATCCTACTCTACACATGCTTGCTCAGCCATGGTCATTGCAACTCTAGCCACAATAGCTAGGAAATGGAAACAGCCTTTTTTTGGTACTAAAAATATAAAGATTGTTTAATTTGCATTCAATAGTCTCTGGATATGCCATACTACAATCCACTAACAGTCAATAAAACCCAAACATAGTTCATTTTTCACAATCCCTCAGTTAGGGTGGAACTTCTTTCAACTTACAGTAAGATCCTATTTAGCTCTTTCAGGAAGAGTTACACCTGATTTCTGATCACTAATGTGATGAAGAAGATAGCAACTATATGAAACATAAGAAGTGATTCTGATTCAAAGAAAATTGTTTCTAAACAAAACACCAAAATAGATATATCTGCTTCTACCAAATTCCTGATTGGAAACTTCTTAAAAAAACAAAACAAAACCAAAACCAAAACCTAAGTAATTTGTTTCCTGCTACAGGAAGTAATGGTTTGTGTATGGGGGGGAGCTGCATTTTCTTTTTTAAGATCAAAGGGTTTTTTCACATAATTTCATATTTTGCTGAAATGAACAGCCTATACCTTGTGACATCATCTTGATATCTGTTAATTGCCTCTGTCTGAGAGCTGCTTCTCTGGTGCAGACTGCTCAGGTAGACAATTGCTTTGCTCTTCCATGACGTAGGTAGGTATCTTACAAATAAGAGTTCAGGAGCTGGTAAGATGGTTCAGCAGGTAAAGGTACCTGCCACCAAGGCTGAAAACCTGAGTTCAAGCCCTGGGACCCATATATTGGAAGGAGGGAACTGACTCCCACCACTTGTCCTCTGACCTCCACACACATGCTGGGGCGACTGTAGCCCCACCCCCACCACATGCACACAAAATAAATAAGAATGTAATATACTTTTAAATTTTTGAATAGTGTTGATGAGTTCGACTTGTGCCTGCCCTGCTTAGAAGGAGTGTGCTTGCCCTGGATGTGTTCCCTTCTTCTCTTGGACTTGAAAAAGCCAGAACATGACCTTGTGATAAAGGCAGTGCTCTCTAACTGAGTGGGCCCTGTGTATTAGCACTCTATGATCATCAGGCCATCTCAGACATCAAGAGAGAGGGAGTGCTCTATAGATTTTCTAATAGCATTTTGCCACCACTTGACTGAAGGCAGTCAAGGCAGAAACTCAAACAGGCAAGAATCTGGAGACACGACCTGAAAGTAGAAGTCATGGAAGAATGCTGCTTACTGCCTCATGACTAGCTCAGCCAGCAGGGCACTAGGAGAGAGAGAGAGAGAGAGAGAGAGAGAGAGAGAGAGAGAGAGAGAGAGAGAGAGAGAGAGAGAGGAGGGAGAGACAAACAGACAGACAGGGGAGTTCTAGGCTGTGCCCTCCTTCCCTCTCTTCCCAAGCAAGTCCAGGGTTAGCTTGTCTAAATGATCTGTGGCTTTGTCTCATACCAATTCAAGCTTGCTAGAATCATGCTTGTACACACTTAAGGAAAAAAAAGATGGAATTATTAGTAATACACAAAACCAGGCAAAAATGACAGTTGCATTTCTCTCAACTGGTTTGTAAGCAGAAATAGCTAAGCTGGGTTTGGGGCAGGAGCACTGGGAAGGACAGACTCAGGTAGATGTTATGCCAGTCCCACCTAAATCTATTAAGAGTCACTGGCTATGCTTATGGGATGCTAGAGGAAAAATGATTAGGCATCCCTGAGTCCTTGCCAGAATCTAGGGAAACAACTTTTTAGGGAGTCATGCTTCTTTTCTAAAGTGTTGCTTTCCACTGGGTCTCCCATCCTCCCCCCAACTGGGCAGATGGATTCCAATCTGAGACATTTGTATCTGATCTCATTTCTGAGGCAATGTTTATCAGACAGAGGGTGCCACTGGCTGCCAATAGGACCTCTCACTACTATCCTTTCTCAGTCTTAAGAGGTAGGTATACTGTCATGTACCAGAACCCATTTTCCACCTCATTCTCAGGCTCCAATTGAGCAATTCAAAGTCTGGACTTTGACTTTCATCTCAGATTCAGAGCTGGGGAACCAGTCAGAGATGGAGAAAAGTTTCTCCACTTCAGGCAAACCTCCCCCGCCACCCCCCAATCATAGTGCTGCCTGTTCCCTTCAGGTGTCCAGTAAGTGTAAAGATCACCAATCCCAGCAGAGATCAAGCTGGCAGCTGAATTCAGTGCTAGAAGGATGATTCTCTATGTGGAACTACCCCATGGTGAAGACAATGGAAAAGAGCTGTTAAAGGAAGCACGGATAAAATGAGTCAAGAAAGACCTATGCCATTTAACATATATTTATTAAAATCTACTAGATGCAAGGCACTGTGCTAGATTTGGTAGGGGATTAGACATAAAGGGCCACCCCTGTCTTCTAAGAGCTCACAATCTAATAGGTTGGGGAAGGCTGAAAAAAGGGGAGGAGAAGCCAAGTCCACAAACAACTCTAGTGCAAGGCTGATTATAGTGAGTGCCATAAAACAGACAAGAGAATCAGACTAGGAAAGAACAAGAATGCCTCTAAAACTGAATACAAACTGGGCAGGACACAACTACTATTCTCAGAGATACGCAAGTAGCACTGAGGATCATATTTAAATATACCATTTCTATTTTTGAAAGTAAGTACTCAAACCAACAACGTAATGTGAACTACAGAATGTAAGTACACTAGGAATAGAGGTGTCACCAATCCCCTAATCTAGCGGGTTTGCTAAAAATAGTAAAACACTTCCAAAATAGAATAAAATGGGCTATAATGAGCTCATGTTATGAGTCAAATGCTGTTCAGAAAAGGAACTACACTCATACAGAAGATCATGGTTAAACCCAGAAACTAAAAGGCATAGATTTACACCCATCTTAGTGAACAGAGGTGTTCATGTCAATCAACTGGATTTAGGCCAGGAATTCTGGATGGCTAGAATGTGAGGAAAGCCAGCAATGAGAATCTTCTCAGGAAGCAGCCCAACTGTCAAATGCAATTGGCTCTTGACAAATTTCAAAAAAAGCACAAGACCCATTCAAGTTGGCTAAAGGCATTGCAGGGGAGGGGAGGTGTCTATGCTGGGGACACACATAGATTGATGAAGACAGCTGTCAGCAATCCAAGAACATACAGCCAGGCCTGTTATGGTAGGACCCAAGCAGCTCTGGGCAGGCCAGCAAGATCTCTTTGGTTCTACTTCCAGGGGCAACTCCTTGAAATACCTTGTGCATCCCTCCATTCCTACAATACCAACTAGATATGTACATTTCATCTTTTGCTTTTCATAGCTCTAAAAGGCCAAGTCCACCTTCTCCAGTCAGGTCTGACTGCTTGTTGCTGCCTTTGGGTCAGGTGTCTGGGGTCGGTTTAATTAACGTGGTCCAGAAGTTAGGTAGCAAGTCACGTGGCATACAATAGGGCCACAGCCTAGGACTGCAGACAGGGCAGGTGTCATGCCACTTCAAGCACAAAATCAAGCACACAGAATGCAATATCATGGGAGAAAGATGCCCACCCATCTTTCTGGTGATCTGGTGGAGATTATTCTGTAAATCCAAGAGTGGATATGATACAACCAATTGATATAGTTAATCATAATAAGCAGCAAAATGGTAAACATTTGCTTTTTAAAAACTTCAGCAAGTATTAAAAAACTCTAATAAAAGCCACAGAGTATTTCTTTCTTAATATGGTAAAGGGATAGATATCTATAGAGAGCCAGAATTTTAGGTAATCCAGCTGCTTTCCATTCCCTTGCAAGAATACATGTGATTAGAAAGAAAAGTGCAATGAGGTAGATACACAAATGCATAGACAAGCACACACTGCAAGAAGCTTGCTCACGTTTGTATTGGACATAGAAGTACACCTAGAGGATCCAAGGAAATCCACCCCCACATTACCCAAGGCAAAGGATGTAACACTGACTGCATTTGTAGAGAGTGGGGATTTCACTGCCAACACCATTTAAAAGCTGATCTGACAACAGTCATAGAAAAGACACCGATTTTTAGTGTTAAGTCTGAAAAAGGATTTGTTCAAAAGAAAAAAAATTACAGAACCCAAACTAGAAAGAGTAAAAGAGGGTAGGAAGGGGTGGGAAGAGATGCCATGCCCTAACTGTGGCATCTCACACCGCTACCTTCCAAGTTAGTGTTATCCTAGACTTCAATAATGTCTTTTGTCAACCTTGACAATCGATGAGTGACTGAGCAAGAAATGGCATTCTTTGAAGGTAAAGGTGCCATATTTGCTCCCTTGTTGATGTCAACATTCCTTACCCAATAATAGCTGTACAAAACATGTCCTAACAGCTCACAATGAAAAGTAGTTAGAGAAAGAAGTGGGTTCAGACCGGTTTACAAGAAACCACCAGAACTGAGCCCACAGAGCAACAGGAGTTGCTATGTAGCAACTGTTGTTGGCTTCTCTCCAGCATAGAGAAGGTCTACAGGGCCACTGTGCTGGCCTGGGGATTTCGAGAAGCCCTTCTAACCGAGATCAGAGGTCACTGTCAGTTAGATCTTGCTTCCCAGGATGAGGCTGAAAGCCCTTTCAGGCTATGCCCCATAGACAGCCCAACGTCCCTAACTAGGGGACAATAAAGGCATATTTTCTGGCCCTACAACATCCCTCAGGGCACAACTAGAAACTCAAGCCACAGCCCTGATATGGCTACCTTCTTCATCTGCTGTTTCTTCTCCTGAAGGGGATTGCTTGAAGCAATGGCCCAACTGCAGTGTGATCAGTTTCAATTTCGGTGCCACATGAATGTCAGGTGGCATCCTCTGATCTTGTTTTATTGCCCTCTTGGGCATGGCTACTCCAAGTCCTAGACCAGACCTGGTGCAACCAGCTTTTGTGGCATGGCATGCAGGCTACTGGAAGAACATAGCTCCATTTCTCTCCAGGCCTATATGTCACCCCTCTTAGATGTGATAGTAGGAAGTGATGGCAGAACACATGGGCAAATTTCTCAATCTAGTTGCCCAAAACAGAAATCACAAAGTTCTCTCATTCCAGAGTCACTTGTTGGGAGGAGAATGAAGGTTACATAACATTACCAGTCAGGTCAATCTCCTGTGTCTGAGATGTTTCTTAGATGGAGCTGCTGCTCAGCCAGTGAATCCAAAATAGTCAAGGCTCCCAAGAGCTTGAAGGATGGCTAGCTGTTGCCACACTGGGACCATTCTGTTGGTACAGGTGAAGCTGAGCCCTGTTGCTAGTGGCTGGGGCTAGAATGATGAGCAGTCACAGAGTGCTCTGAGCAATGTGTGACAGACATGTCTCTAGTGTGCCTCAGTGGCCAAGTTGTATAGTCAAGATGCTGCCCACAGAGAGTCTGCATCTTGGATGTGGCTCGAGCCTGCTTCTCTGGCCCACTCTCATCCAACCTGCCCACCTTGTATGGTCACTTTTTTGGTGAGCAGTCGATTTAACTTTTCTTCTGTAAATAAATTCTCAAAGAAAATATCATCATATGTAAGTACAGAAGCAATTAAAGTCACAGGTTAACACAAAAAAGAATTCAAAGATATGTAAAAAAATCTAAAACTTACACAACAAAAATGTAATAAAGTACAAAAAAAACCCCAAAGCAATAAAAATTAGAAAATAACTTCACAATTGATATAGAAAGAACTACTATATAAAGTCAATATATCCAAGGTAAATTGATAACTAGTCAAAGGAGATGAACAAATAATTTGCATGCAAAAAAACCCAGAAATACTATTGTAGTCATTGCATGAAAGATAAGACTAGCAGTCAGGAAGTTTGAGGGGTCCATCCCTGTTTCTGGTGCTAATGAGCTATGGGATGTCAACAAGTGACCTTCACTGAGTACATACACCTCCTTGCCAGGTAGTATCCTTACATGCAAGGCACACTCCTTAGGAGAATTTTAGGAGGTAGGGATTATGACTATTCCCCATGTCAAAGCTGCAAATGAAGGGAGTGTTGTAAGGATCTTCCAAGGAGGAGGTGTCATTTTACCTTTATGTCTTGAAGACGTCCCTTTCATTTGGGGGTGCTCTCTCACTTTCTTTTGAACAAAATGATACTGTGTGAGGACAAACCCCAACTGATGTTTGTTTGGGGTGTTCATAGGTGTCACTGGACTGAACTGGCTTAGCAAAATGAAAGGAAAAAAAGTTTATCTCCAGTCCAGTAAGTTTTACTAGGAGTATGACCCAGGAGTGATGTTTAAAAAATCACCACTTTAAGTGGTGATATTGTAGGTACAGTGCTAATTTTAAAACATGCAAAGAATAGTACTAATATTATGTTGTTATGGCTTGGGAGGAGACTTCTGGTGAGAGCCTCACACGGGGATTGTCACAGTGCTACCATAGCTCAGATCACTCAAACAGGCTCCCATGTTGGTAAGATCAAAAATGCACATGGAGTATTTGGAAACAAATGGAGTATTCTCTAAATTAATATATTATTTCATATAATGTGTTTTATAATGCATATGTATTACTAAATCAATAAATTAAATATTATGGCATTTGAGCATTCTATTTACATCCCTAAAATTAAATTCAAGTAGGCCAAAACCTCGGGGCAATTTTGCCATTGATATTGATGCCATTGAACAATGCTACATTTCCCTCAGGTATAGGGCTTAGAAAGGATCTCCCAGTTCTGTACTAGAACCCCCATTTGCAGATTTTTCTTCTTATTCTAGATGTGAAGATTGAAATACCTTGATAATACTTTCTGCCTGGAAAAATAGCCAATCTGTGTTCAAATGGTAAAAGTTACTCTCAATAGGTATACTGGGAAACATTGATATTTATAAATGACTGGTGGCAGTATAAATCATTTCAGCCTCTCACAAAATAAAGTAGATAAGCGCTACAGAACTGTTCATCTCCTTTGACTGAGCCATAGCCTCTGTAGACACCTGCTATGGGTCCCAGGGCAGTGTTTACTCCTGATGGGAGGGCTGGTGTTTCTGCAGTGCTGAGCGCCTCTTGAACACGCGGCCACACTCACTGCACTCACAGCGCTTGACCCCACTGTGGATCCGCCGGTGGCGGCTCAGGCCTGAGCTCCTCCTGAAGGCCTTGCCACACTTGTCGCACTCATAGGGTTTCAGTCCGCTGTGGATGCGCCTGTGCTTGATGAGGTCAGAAGGCCCTCGGAAAGCCTTGCCGCAGTCGCCGCATGCATAAGGCCGCTCACCACTATGGATGCGTGTGTGCTCCAGCAGGCTGGAGCTCTGGCGGAAGGCCTTGCCGCACTGGTTGCACTCATAGGGCTTCTCACCGGTGTGGATCCTCCGGTGCTTGGTGAGCTCTGAGCTCCTCCGGAACAGCTTGCCGCAGTGAGGACACCCGTAGGGTTTGGAGCCGCTGTGGATGCGCTGGTGCTCTGCCAGGCCGTTGACACCACGGAAGGACTTGCCGCAGTCATCGCAGTCGAAGGGCAGGTGGCCTGTGTGCATCCGCTGGTGCTTGAGAAGTTCCTGGCGGTCCAGGAAATCCCTGCTGCACGCCTTGCACGCAAAGGGCTTTTCCGAAGTGTGAAGCTTCTGATGTCGAAAGAGGTGGGTGTTGGCTTTGAAGGACTGCCCACACTCCTCACAATCAAAGGGCTTCTCTCTGCTGTGCACCCTCAGGTGCTGACTAAGGCCTGCGTTCTTCTTAAACCTTTTCCCGCACTCCTCACACTCAAAGGGCTTCGCCTCCCTCTCCATTTGATCCCTCTTTTCCAAGGCATCTTCCAGAGCCCGACTGGGGCCAGGCCGGGGCTGAGCGGCCACAGCTGCGTGGCTCTTCCTGTGCTCATTAAATTCTGACACCCCCCTGAAGACCTTCCTGCAATCGCCACACTCCCAGCCCTTCTCCTCACTGTGAACCCTCTGGTGCTGAACAAGGAGCACTTTAAGGCGGAAGGTGTCCCCACACTCTTTACATGCAAAATGGTGTTCTATGGGCAGATTTTGTGGGCTCCCTCCCCTTCCCCCAGAGTCCCCATTCTGTTTGACCTCAGCGCTGGGGTCATTGGCCCTCGGGGAACTCGTGGACGCCATCTCTTGCAGCTGGGCTTCTTCACCCATCTTCTGGTGGGAAGTCGCAGAGGTGCTTTCTACAAAGATAAAGCATAAATGAGACACAACAGTCTATCCCCTCTCCCCCAATTGCTGAGCATCAGGAAGGACCTTGAAGCCATCAGAGGCAAGCACCAGAGGGAAAGGTGGGAGAGTACTAAGTCTAATTTCAAACCTAAGAGCTCAGCAGCTGCCTTTAAGCCAAATCAGACTCCCTCTCCCAAATTTCCTCTCATTTCCCTTTATGCTCACCAGGGTGCTTAGTGTGATCTGTGTTGAGGGATGGATCAGATACCAACAGAACTTGTCCTTGTGACAGGTGAGATACCAAAGCAGGACTCACAACAGGAGCTCCTGTTAATGGAAGAAGAAGGCAGCCACTGATGATGTCATTATGGAAGAACTGTCTATTACTGTATTATATAAGTCACATATGCAATACAAATGCACTTGTCAAGGACAAGCTCCTTCTGGGGACCGTAGGAAGGCAGGCTCTGGGCCCTCTTAGCACAGGCTCCAGAAACACAATAGGTAGCATCTTGGCCAGATGAACTTACCCCATTGTCCACTCCTGTCCACTGAACACTATGTTCTTCCCAGACCTCTACAACTCTCAATCCCAACTCTCAACAGTTGCTTCTCCTAAAAATTCCCTACCCCATGTAAACATCTGATAAACAACTCTCAACAGTGAGCCCCAATCAACTGGCCATGATTATTATAAATTTATATATATACATATATATATATATATATATATATATATATATATATATATATATATATATATTATACACACACACATTTATACACACATATATTGTATATATATTTGTATATATTGATATAATCAGTATAATATGTTGTCTCAGGTTGAAATCAAATATAGCATCTATTCTGATCAATTTAATGTATGGTATACTCTTTATCTAAATACAGTATATTAAATTTTAACAGCACGCTAAATTATCATAACAAGATTACTCTAACTTCTATTTTTACAGTTATTTATTATGGTGTTTGTGCCATGGTGTACTTGTAGAAGTCAGAGGACAACTTGCAGAAATTGATTGTCTCCTCCTACCTTATGGGTTCTGGGGATTAAACTTAGGTCAGCAGGTTCTGTGGCAAGCATCCTTATGTGTTCAGCCATTTAATTGACTACTGTTCTAATTTCTTTCAAATGAAGGACTGGAATGGAGACCTTTCCATGCCACAAGGAGTTGGGGGTGCTGCTATTGAGTGTTCTCAATAAGGAAGGTCAAAATGAGGTTATAAGGGGTAGCCCATGTATCTGCAACTCAACTTTCAGTAGGTGGTGAGTGTGAGAAGTTCTGGAGGCATCCTTACCAATGGAGGTCACAGCTCTGGAATATGCCAGTGCCTGCTGCTCTGGGTTCAAATTGAGACTCAGCCACTCCTGTTCTGTGAGGTGCCACGGTACAATATCAAATGACACCAAATCCTGAAAGAAATCACATTGATAGTCAGTCTTTTTACCTAATCTGTAATGAGGTAGGATGGCATCAGTGATGCCAGGGGCAAGAGATTAGGGCCTGAAGTATTCACATCTGTGCATGTTGCTAGTGTGGAGATCTAGCCACAATCTCAAGAAGTCCTAGAAAGAAAACATGATCAAAAAAAAGGAGACCTGGGTTGCCTGGCCCTGGGACTTCCACTGTCTTCCCAAAGGACACAGACTCAGCTCTCTTATGTATACAATGGGCATCAAAAGCACACTGGGGATTCATTCCTTGGCAGCCTGTGGAAGAGAAGTAGAGGACAGGAAGGAAGGCAGTGGCCAGGGTTCATACCCTACAGAATGTCATGCTGGGGAAGAGGCAGAGGCTGAGGCCAAAATCAGGGAGCAGTGACAAAATCTCAAGCAAGGCAAGAGGGAAGCACAGCTCACCTGGGCCTCCGGCATCTCAAGAGGGACTGCCAGGACCTGGTTTCCTGGGGCTCCGTCTTGGGGAAGGGCAAGACCTTGGGGAGCAGGTGGAGCTAAGGAAAGTGAAAAAAGCTGTGAGTGACAACAGCCCTGTTTCTTGGTCCCCTGGGATGACATTAGTGATTTCCCTAGCTTAAAATCTTAGAGTCTTCTCTCTCAGGCTGGCTGAATGACAAGGCAGAGCATGAGTATGCCTGAGAAAACATATTTGAAACAATAGGAAAGTAGGCTGTAAAAGAATTAATATAGGTAGACCAAAGGGAGGTAAGATAAGACAAACAAATACTAGTCCAGGCTGAGTTGAAGACAGCTACAGAGAGCTGTGGACAGGAAGACTAGCGGCACGAGATTGGTTGACTATAGAGTTCCTTTAAAGTAAGCCTGGGTGACATCAAAATTCATACTATTGAGGGAGGAAGCACACTAAAGAGAGTATCAGAGGAAATAACTCAGATGAGGTATCTTTTTTTATGGATATCTAAAACTGATGGGGTGACTGAAAGAAGAGGTGACAAAGAGCAGGAACTTGGACTTCTTCACCAGCAGTAGAGCCTTTAAAAGCACACCCTAATGTCACAAGTTTGGGTGAAAACCACAAAGAACCCTCTTCTTTATTATTCAACAAAATGGTAAATTGGAAAAACAGCTGGAGAAAAATACTTCTAAGGAAAGCTCTTCAAACACTATAGGCCTCCAACTTCAGTGAGTTCAAAGAAACAGACACATAATTCATGTTCTGATGTCAACTCAATTTAACTCATAATTAAGTGATAAGGAAACATTTTAGCACTAGCTCAAGGACTACAAAAACTCAGGTACTCTAGAAAGACTTAAATATGATATCTTAGAAGGGATGAATGGAAATTCTCATGTATAGCCATGATGGAGTAACAAGGAACAGATTTAACATCCACAAACAAGCCTGTGTTCAATAATAGTTTTTAATATTAGGACAGTAGGAAGCATAGGATCAAGATCCTCAGATAAATAAATGAGGTGAGTTCTGTTATCTATTCAGTGTTCTACCTGGAGCTATTGTCCTTCAGATTGAGTGTGTAGGAGGGGTAATACCAAAACAAACAGAGCTTAGCAACCTCATCAGAAGCCTCAGAGGCTAACATTCTGGGTGGTAGGCCAGATAGGGTTGCAGAGCAGATTTCAGAAAGCATAGTGCCAAGTAGGAAAAATAAATGAAAAAGATATGCATAAGGCTTCCCTTGAATCTTTTCTGACTGCAAGTATTGAACGAAACTCCCAAGGACTGTAAGCTGAACAGTTCCTAGGACACACAGAGGTTAAGTGAATGTTCAAGGTCTAATCAACTCATATACAATTGTAACGTTCCTCCAGAACATTCAGAAACCAACACAGAAGGAACATGGTTCAATGGTCTATTCTTAAAGCCCATACTACAAAAGTCCTGCCCTAAAAATTTAATTATAGGCTCCAAGGACATTAAACTGACTTACAAATAACTACTCCTAACCTTCAAAGTCTAGACACTCAAGGATATAATCATTATGAGATCTACTTTCCAATAAAAAATTATTGAACTACCAAGAAAGACAAAAATGTGACCTACAGCAAAGAGAATAAGCAGCCAACAGAGGCATCCAGAAATGAGTAATATAACTTATAGATAAGAGAAGAAGCTAATTTAACTATGCTCCATTACTGAAGGAGAAATGGGAATACAAGGTTAAACAGAGGATATGAAAAGAACCAAACAGAATTTTTGTAGATTAAATATATGTAAAAATAAAAATTTCACTGGCTGTGATTAGATACTATAAGAAATAGTGGACAACATGAAGCTATAGTAATAGAAACTATCTAAAATGAAGCCAGAGAGAAAGTTAACATAATTAAACTTCTGAAAATGATAAGAGGAATATTTTAAAAGTAGCTGGAGGGAAAAATGTTGTGAAAGAAAGAAAACAATTAAGTATTATAATAAAAGACGGTCAGCCAAGAAATTTATAGTCAGAAAAAAAATCTATCAAAAATGGAAAATAAACTAATATTCAAAAACAAAGGATAGATGAATATTTTAGACAAAAGCTGATATTTAGACAACTTGACCTTAGCAGTTCTGTACCCATAAAATATACCAAAGTTAATGTTCAGGTGGAAGGAAATTAAATCACACTTAGAGCTACACAGAGGCATAAAAAAACATGAGACTTTCAACTTCTGCATTTCAAAAATTTTTAAATTTAGGTGAGCATTTCAAGAATAAGCAGTAGCTAAACATATGAGCAAGTGTTTTTATCAAGCTACCCAAGACTGTGCTGAATGCTAATACTCCAAAAGAAGAAAAGGAGAAAAGATATGGGACAAATGGAAATAAGTAGCAGGATGACAAACTTGAACTCTATTATGCAAATACTTAAGTTAAGTATAATGGACCAAGCACTTTCAATCAGAAGGTAGAGACTATTAGATTGTATTAAAACAGAAGACTATGTACTGTCTAAAAACAATGTTAAGGATATAGACATTTTAAAAGTAAAAACACAGAAAATAGTATACTGTAACCAATATACTGAAAATAAAAATATGTGCAGGGTGAATGACAAAGGTGGGTCACAGTTCTAAAGTTTCTAATGTAAGGTCCTAGAACTCAATGCATAAAAAAAAATAGGTGGCCAGTCTAAGATATCATTTCAGCAGATTACAAAACTGAATTCTTTACAGAAGAAACAGGTAGGGATGACATTTGGTTGAAAACTCAAAGAGGGGAATAAGAGAGGAGAAAAAACATACATATTCATAGAAAGAAGGAAAATACTGAGAGTGACCAGTAGCTAGAATAAGCACACTGATTCAATGCTTGTATACAGGGAGACACAAGGAGAGAGACAAGATCTGGAAAGATCTATTTTTTTAATTGGTTTTTAGACACCAAGCTGAATTTCACTAGTTTAAAAAAAAATACCAATTTTAGATAACTTTGGTAGGCAAACCTGGGATAAGACAAATGCTTAGCATGCCAGAGAATGGGGCTGAGACCAAGGAAATGGCAGGAGAATGGCTCTTGAGGTCAGCTAAAATGACCAGTATTTCTTGTCATACCCATATGGTAAAACCCGTCAACGAGAAAGGACCAATGGGAATCTATAGGCAGTATGTGAAGAGGGGTGACCAGATAGTCTAAGTACAGATTTCTTGACGGTATGGACAGAAGGTCTAACTAATGTGATCCTAAAGTCCTGGAAAGTCTTTCTACCCATTTTTTGCTGATTGTTTAGCAAAAGGGATTCTCCAAATGTGTGAAGTCATCCTCAGTTATTCAGTGGACAAAGCAGAGTTCCTCTGGCTTAATGCTTTCTGCTAGGCATTCAATGTCTAGTCTAGTTTGATTTTGACTTCCTATACAAACACAATGAACTGGTCATAAACTTATTACATGATTTTGTTTTTAAAACAATTCGCTCCCAATTGACATTGATGTTACCAAATGAAATGGAAGAGGGACATCATGCCACATATGCACTTCTGGAAAAAGATGGTCTATTATAAACCTTTTCTTGCCTAGCACACAATTGCATATAGCCTACTTACACCAATCACCCCATTCAGACACTGACCTTCATGCAGATATAAGATGCCAAAGCTATGGCCCTCAAAGCCTGTGGACCTGCTGAGAACACCATTTCTTATCACAAGAGATTTCTTCTAAGAATTCAGGCCTTAACTCAAATGTCACTTCCTTAGAACCTCTTTATTCTCTAGCCCTGGCAGTTTATTCCAAACATTTTCACAATGAAAAATTCTCTTTTGAAGCTGCTTTTCTCAGAAAAAAATCTGATCCAACAGGACAGGACCTTCTCTCCATTGGTTACCCCTAAATTCATGGTGTATGTAGCAGATACTGGCACCATGTAGGACATGATAATAGTGTGGAACAACTGATCAATGTATGCTGAATGGAGCAAGCTTCCTTTTATGGAGCATATGGGATGAATGCTTGGAGCTGCTTGTCACATAATGTCACTATCACAACTAGAACTGGTTGTTGTCACCACAGTTTCTAGAAAATAATGTACAACCGCAAGTATCCAAGCCAGAACCAGAAAATAGTGATCACGGTGCAGGCTTCATGGAGTAGATATATGTTTGGAAGCTACATTTAAATCATACCATCAACATGCCATTTCTGAGTGTCACAGCACAAATACATACATATTTTCTTCTCTCTTATATATACACACACAAACAAACAGAGGTCTTCCAAATCATCTGCCTTTAATGGAACAAATTCCACTGAAGTGTTTTTTTCTTAGTTGACATGATTAACTGTTAAAATTGCTGGAACTACAACCCCCAAATAATTGATAATTATCTTTCCCATTGAGCAATAGGAGTAGCCTTTCCTATACTAGTTCACCCCAGGGATTTGGCTTGAGTGCACTTTAGCTCCTGCTGGCTATATGATAGCCACCCACAGTAACAGAGCCCTTGAATACACAGATAATTTAGAAGGTACTCATGGAAACAAGAGGGGAAAAAGTAGGCCCTGCTTTCACAAAGGAAACTAAACTCTGCCCAATTAGCTAAGTGTAGGCAAATCATTTAAAAATATTACTACACATGAATCCCTACTGTGATAAAAATAAAACTACCATCGATCCTGAAGACAATTGGCTAACTTAACCTCTGTGTTGCACAAACTATTCTACTTTAATATGGTGGAATTAATCTAGAAAAGAAGTGACAATACTGCCAATTGCAGGTGAAGTGGATCTTTGGAGATGAAAATCAAAGAAATTCCATACAGAACATGAAAGTCATTGCAGTGCACCCAAAGGACACAGACTGTAATGTAACCTTGGACATAAGTGAGTCACTTTCATTCAGGACAGAAAAGCATAGCCCGAATCCTAAAGATTTTCCCACAGTATACTAATACCTCTAACTGGGAGATAAAGCTAAGAGAACCACTGCAGGAAAACAAACCTTCAACTTTTAAGGCAAACAACAGTCTTTCTTTACTAAGGAAACAAAGGCCCTGACTATCCATGCCCAGAGCACAAAGGCTTCGCCAAGGTTAACTGTGAAATTCATATTGGGCCTTGCCAAGTTTGTGTATGCTGCAGCTGTTTAATAAACATCTGTTGTGAGAATACATGTGCAGCAGTCATGTCAATTGCAGGGCTGGGCAAGTATGAATTTTACAACACCAATGCTCATTTGGTGAGCAAGTCTTCCTGCTTCAGAACAATATGTAATTTTTAGAAATGAATTAACTTATAGTCATTGATACTTCCACATATGTGTTTTCTGCAGTACCAGCCATAGAATCATCCTGAGTATCCATCAACATATAAATAAATAAAACATGGTATTCAGTCACAATAGAGTTTTATCCAGTTATAATATAAGTTTTAATTGAGCAACTTTTGAATTTACTGCATGGAATTATAAATACTAAGAAACCCAATATAACCATTTTATTTTTTACCTGAAAGAACAGAAATTGAGGGTTGAATTTAACAGACATAAAACAACCTATATCATAAAAACTGGGAAATAATTTGGCATCTTTGTACTTCCCTAGACAGGCATTATCTTTCTACAGCAGCAGGGGAAGAAGAGGCAGGAATATCACTCAAAAAAGACCCATCTGGAAGTTTCCAGAAGCTTTCAAGGGTGCTTCAAACACCTAGAATGCCTTAAGTATTGAAATGAGAACCTGAAGTAGGAATATCTTTCAGAACATGTGTTTTTTAGGTTTTATCATCAACTTGACACAAACTTAGAAGAGGACCCTTAATTGAAAAATGGTCTCAATCAAAATGTCCTGTGGCTATGTTTAGAAGAAATTTTCTCAGTTGATGGTTGATGTTGGAGGAGATCATCCTTAGGCAGGAGGGCTAAATTTAGCTAAGCAGTGAACCAGAGAGGAGGTCTGTAAGTAGTGCTCCTCCATGGTTCTTGCCCCGGCTTCCCTCAATGATGCATTATGACCGTGAAGTGTAAACCCATAAACCCTTTCCTCCCTTAGTTGCTTTTGCTCAGGGTGTTTTATCATACCAACAGAAAATCAAACTACAACATAGCATAAAGCTTGTGCTGTTCAATTCCCTTTAGGGACAGAGTAAATGTGCTTTAAGCTTATGCACACTCAAAAGAGATCTAGTCCCAGTGGGGGCTTTTAGCCCCCTTTCTCTGGTACTGTATGTGTCTAAAATTGTCAGAATTGTTTCTGGGCAGGTAGTTCAGCAGCACTAGCATATATAAGCTTCCAGAACTCCAATACTTCTTCACTATCTTGTATCCCTACCCATGGGCCTTCCAGCAGCACAGCAGCTTTACCACCTTCAGACAGGCTATAAACACCCAGACTTACCTAAAAATGACACACAGGGATGACTCATCTCAGTTAGAGCAGTTCCAAGAGATTAGTCCTGTAGGGAAGGTCTCACCTGTTGAATTTAAATAAGTTGGGTGAACAGAAGCAGCTCATATGTGTACCTTCCAGGAACCTGTCCTTTTCATACTGACTGTTCAAGGACAAGACAAGCTGTGTAATTGAAATGGTACTGCCAAGGTCTGGATGTGCCTCAGTGAGTCCAGGGTGCAAGTACTGAGTGGACCCAGGGGCTACAGGTGCTCCTGGCCTTTATGTTCCCAAAGGAACATGGCAGGCCAGAAGGTAGGCAAGAGGCCCACGGGCCCATCTTGTACTGTGAAATCTGGCTGCTACTCAAAAGTGCAGAATCCTAAAAGGCCAAAAGGGATGACTGTCTTACCAGGAAAATCTGTTTCTCTTAGAATATTTGTGTCAGTGTATATCTTTTTCTGTATGTGTGGGTGGGAAGGCATCTGCTTTCTGTTTTGCCTAGGCACCTGTCTCTATTGAAGTTTCCCTTTTTATTCCATTCTATAAAAAGCCAGAAAGTAGACCAGAAGGGGATTTTATATTGTTTGTTATGTTTAATTGAGGAAAGGTTAATGTTCCCATTTCTCCAATACACAGTGACATCTAAAATTCAAAATAAACTTTAAGTATAGAATCATTGAGGGTACACCATCTGGATATAAAAGATTCCAAACTGGGAGTGTGGTGAGATGCTATGCAGCTGCCCTGGGCCATCTAAGGGGCCCAGATAGTTTTACAAGGGCTGGATCACTGTTAGAAACCAGGCTAATGATTCAGTGTTTTCTAGTGGTAGAGCCACAGGTCTGGGTGGCTGTTACAGAATTACTATCTTTCAACACGCAGACATAGATTGGACCTGTTTAGAATTTGGATACCCCCCTCCCATCTCATATCAGACAGCTTTCCTACCCAGGAACTTCCTTCTCAGGCTATGCTGGTGGTTAGATTTCTGACAAGAGAACTCACACTATTTAGCCGATTTTTTCCAAGGGGTCTATCATTAACAGGAGGCTAGAAATCACTGATCTATGGGATTCTAAATACAGCTTCAGGACCACTTTGGGGCAATGGACCAGACTGTCAGACACTGTGAATGTTGTTTCTATAACAATGTCCAATGGGAGAAAGGGTAAGGTAAGTCCTACCCAGGAGAGGTACTATTCCACTAGTCCCATCTAAAATTTTCTCCTAAAGGAAAATGTAGAGACTGAAATTTAAGAAGAAATGTTCCACTGACCAAGGAGACTGGAGAGGGTTGCCTGCCTCTGAGTCCAAATCTGGTTAGAGGGTATCAGCTGGCACAGGGTGAGCCCTCTGGGAAGAGCGCCAGAAATGGGGGTAGGGGCACTGAAAAGGACCATGGGCTTTGGGCAGCAGGCAAGTGGGAGTATGCATGTGTGTAAAAAAAGACATGTAATTAATCACCCAAATATAGACTGGAGGATCCAGCAAAGGAGTTTAGGAGAAGTGGGTAATGAAGTGGTGCCAGAAAATGGGGTTCCAAGGAGGGCCACCGTTAAAGTTCTCTTCATCTGGCAAGAATTCCCTTCTGCACCCCCAAATTTTTGCCCCAGGAAATGTACCTGCTCCCCTGCAGTCACCACTCAAATGGAAAGGTAGATTCCCCTCCCCCGACCCCCTAAGAACCTTCTTCAGGGCCCCAGAGGCCCAACCCCTCCCCCCACACTAGGGGAAAGTCCCTTCAGCCCTAAGGACAGCCTCAAGGCCTCTGAGTCGCTGGGGGCTGTGTGCATGAGTCCACCCCCAGCTCCTGACTCGTTTCCAGTGCTTAGCATCCTCCAAAGAGCAACACAGGCCTCAACACATCCGCGATTCCCGCCTTGGACCGCTGCCCCCTGCCCTGCACTAGAAGGCCTCCGGGCCTCGCCATGCCCACCCACCGCCAAAGACCTTTTCTTTTGACCCCTGGTTTGCTCCAAGGCCCAGCAGCATCCCACTCTACGAAACGCCCCTTTCCCCTTATATTCTTCCGAGGTCCACGCACTCACACAGGCCTCCCAGCACATCCTCCTGCCGCCCCACACGCTCTCTCGGCCACACATCCTTGCTCACGCGCACAATCTCATGATCACTCGAGCTGCACATCCCTCCCATAGTCCGCATGCTCACCCGGCCCACGGCGCCTGACTCTGGACCCTTGCCGAAGAAGAGCGGGCGTGTTGTAAGCAGGCCCGGCGTGGCAGGAAGCGCCACGGAGCCGCCTGTGCCTGGCGGAGCCCAGAAGCCCGGCAGTGCGTTTCCGGAGCCGGGGGCGCCGCCTGGGGTACTGAGATCGAAGCCCCGCCTCGGCCCAGGTCCCGCCCGGCCTGTCGACTGCGATTGGCCTGAGAGGGGGGTGGGACAGAAAGGGGCATGTCTGGGGCGGGGTGAGGAGAGGAGGTGGGATAGATGAGACTAGGGGAGTAAAACTCATGAATCCTAGGTGATGAGTGTGGAACGAATGTAAAAACAAATAATGAATAAATAAATGAGCAAAATAAATTGTTAGTGGAGACAATGAAGAAATTGATAAGGCCAGGGCCTTTAGAATGGTGGTATGGCTGGAGGAGGGCACTCAAGAAAAGAGTGCAGGGGTCGGAGTCCTTCATAAAGTCAGGCCTGAGCCCTGTTTATGCCAGACATCAAGAATACAACCATGAACAAAACTAGACCCTAATGCCTATCTTAAGAACCACACAGCAGGCACCCCAGAGCTCCTGTGAGAGTACTGTAAGCGTATTAGGGACCACACAGCAATAAATAAACAGTAACCTGAATTTCAGAATAGCAGTTTATACCATGAGTCTTGGTTCAGAGGTGTTGTAAGCAGCTGCCAGTTCAACTTCACTGCTTTGCATTCGTGCACCCTTGGCAGCACAAGTAACTGCTTTCTTAAATATACTATCTGGTTTCCCAAGGGAGGCACTAATAAACAAAGATGAATACAACCCCTCCCCCCAGCTCCTGTCCCGAGAAGAGTGATGAGAACTTCACTCAGTATCCATCCAGATGATGTTTGGAATGACCAGGAGGGGTGTGTGTGTGTGTGTGTGTGTGTGTGTGTGTGTGTATGCTTCTATGACACTGCAGTATCTGTAGGCAAAAGCAACATCAAAGATAAAGATCTATAATTTTGGCATATCCAGTGTAAGAAAGGAAAGCCCAGTGCTGGAGAGATAACTCAGCCTGTAGAGTACTTGTCTTGCAAACCTGAGTACCTGTGAGGAACTTCACTTCCCAGTGCCCATGTTAAAAATGAGAAGTCCACTTTTTTACTGTCTTTTTAATTTTCTGAGGCAAAATTTGCTTTCAGTAAAATGTATAAATCTATATGGTAAGTTTTAACAAATACCTTTCCTAAACCCCTCTCCAGACACAAACCATTATGAGAAGTCTGGAAAATTTCCAGTCTCATTTTACACGTCCTATTCCAGCACAATTCCACAGGAATGCCACTATTCTAAAATTCCTCACTATAGACAGCCTATTTGAGTAATTAATTCCTGTTGCATGGGAATGGAATATACAGTATGAACTATTATCTACTACTCTGTGTCTGAATTCTTTCCTTTACTCTGATACTTTTGGAATTCCTCTATATTGCTGAAATATATTTCCTTTCCTTTCATTGCTGAGTCATTTGTCATTGTACTTTATCATGTGGGCTGCTTCCAATTGGGATTGTTATTCACTATATGAACAGTGGTGTATATTTCTGAGTGAACATATGCTTTCTTTCTTTTTTTTTTTTTCTGGAGTAAAACCTGAAAGGGAGAATTTGCCACATAATAGGATAGTTGTATGTATTATTAGCAACTGCCAGAATGTTTTTCAAAGTGGATACACAATTGAGACTCCTACCAGAAATGTGTGAGAGTTCATTTTATTTCTCATCCTCATCAACATTTGGGTTGACAGCCTTTATTTTTATCCATTCAAGTGGGTGTGAGTGATTTCTATGATCATTTCCTTGATGACTAATTACATTAAATATGTTTTGTGTTTGAAGTGCTCATTTCTGCATCTTTCTTTGTAATGTGGCTGCTCAAATCATTTGCCTAACTCTACACAGTTGTGTGTGTGTGTATGTGTGTGTGTGTGTGTGTGTTTGTTTGAAAATTAAACCATAAATAAATTGCATGTTTAAACTATGGTAATTGAACTGTGATTTAAGCACCATACTTCGGTAAAGTTTCATAAACATGCATGCAACTATGAAGTCTTCACCTAAATGATGTCAATAGCTAGCTCAATGGATAAAAGCACTTACTGTCTGTGGTGGCTGTTCTTGGCTGTCAACTTGACTACATTTGGAATTTACTAAAACCCAAATGTCTCCGCATGCCTGTGAGGGATTTTTTCTTTCTTTTTTTCTTTTTATTAATTTACTTTACATCCCTATCACAGCTTCCCCTCCCTCCTCTCCTCCCAGTCCCCCCTCTCACCTCCTTTTACCACATGCTCCTCTCCCTTTTCTCCTCAGAGAAGGGGAGGTCTCCCATGGATATCAACCCGCTTTGGCATATCAAGTTGCAGTATGACTAGGTACATCTTCTCTGGAGGCTAGATAAGGCAGCACACTTAGGCGAAAAGGATCCAAAGGCAGACAACAGAGTCAGAGACAGCCCCAGCTCCTCCTGTTAGGAGTCAAGGTTTTTTTTTTAATTAAATAATTTAAAGTGGGAAGACCACTTCTAATTTGTATCTTTGAGGTAAAGAGAGGCACCTTCAATCTAGGCCATGCCTTCTGTTGGCAGCCTGTATAAAGAACAAAATAGAAGCTCAATCTCTTTATTCTCTCTCTCTGGCTGGCAAGTCCATTCCTCTACTGGCCTAGAGCCTACTTCTTCAGGATTCCAGTGTGTAGTGAAGACCAGTTGAGATATCCAGCCTTGTTGACTGAGCAACTACTGGATTCTTGAACCTTCCCTTAGTATTGCTGGGCTAGCAGAACCAAGGAAGAAGGTGAAGAGTGCCCCAGCTTTGCTGAGTCAAGACTAGAGTTTTTCTTGGATTTGGCTAGGAGGTTGTAGGCTATCTGTGTAGCGTGAAGAACTGTGCCAAGGAGCACAGACAATCTTCCCTTTGTTGTGATTTCAGTCTTAATGATACAGGCTGTGAGTGCAGTATAGCATGGAAGACCTGGGATTCTTTACTCTTGCCCATTTATTTGCCACAATTATGAAGTGGAAGGTATTTAAATGTGCTTGTTGTTGCTCCTGGCAGCTCCAAACCTTGCCATGTCAAGCCTTTACAACACAGATGCCTGTCCCTAGGGCAACAATGACACCTTCTTTTATCTAGCCCTGTTGACTGCTCAGAAATACCAAATGTAACTAAGATGGTTACAGTTATCTGCCCCTAGTTTAGACACTCATTTGGCTCCAGTTTGGAAAGGTCTGAAAGACTCCTGGACTTTAGTAGCACTCTGAGATCTGTTCTGAGGGTCTGTGTACCAGAGGCTTTCCACCGAGATCTCTGGCCCAGCCTGGTGTGAGAGTTCCAGTGAAGGGAAGCAAGTGAGGTCAGGGATGGGGAGTCTCTTCTGCTGCTTCTGCTGCTTGCAGTTGGCTCCACCTCAGCCTCTGCTGAGAGTCTTCTCTTTACTAGTTTACTTAGTGCCACCCTGCACTGGGACCTGTTGGTCTGGGATTACAGAGACCAACTAGCCAGTGAGGAGTGCAGCAGAGCTTCAGGCAGCGTTTCAGGAGAGCAGACCTCTTCCCAAGTGTTACAACTTTTAGGATAGAAGCTCTCTGACTACACAGTAGTTCTTGCACACCTTTAATCCTTCTGGATAAGATTCTTATATACAGTTTTGGGGTGTGTGGGAGACAACAGTATTAATGCTGGAGAAGAGGGAAGGGCCCCTTGATGCTGCAGTGGCTTCATAAAAGGATCATGAGATGCCAGCTATGGGGGGGGTGTCGTGCTGGATTGCCTGACACTAACATGCCTTTCTGTTTGTTTTATTTTGTTTTGTTTTGTTTTCACTCACAAGCTGAGGAAGGGACTGGTACAATCAGACACATCCCTGTCTGGTCATGTTACCTCCTAAGTTCACTGCTATAGCACTGGCGATTCTGCAGGACTGGTGTGGGTGGATGGGTGTCAACACCCAGCGCTCACTGCTTATCCTGGGCATACCCGATGACTGTGAAGAAGAATTTCAGGAGGCAGTGGAGGCTGCCCTCAGGCTCCTAGGCAGGTACCGAGTGCTTGGCAAGGTCTTCAGAAAGGAGATTGGAGCAAAGGTCATTTTGGTTGAATTCACTGACAATTTAAACCAAAGTTTGATCCCCCAACAAATACCAAATAATAGGGGGTCCTGGAGTGTGATCTTCCTGCCTCTGGTCCCTGAAGTTGAGTCACAGGATACATTCAATTTCCCTGCACAGGCTCATGGGCAAGCTTTGGAAGGGGCTTCAGGTGGGGCAGGGGTTTCAGGTGGGGCAGGGGCTTCAGGTAGGGCAGGGGCTTCAGGTGGGGCAGGGGTCTCAGGTAGGTCAGGGGCTGCAGTTAAGGAAGGAGACATAGATGAGACAGGGGTTGTGGGCGAGGCAGGAGGAACAGCTGAGAAAGGAGCCACAGATGAGGTAAAAGTGATAAGGAAGGGACAAGTAAGGCAGGAAGAGGAGCTGCACCACTAGAAATGAGCAGCAACTTATCTAAAAGAGAACTAGTCACATGATGGGTACCCCATGATATCCTTAATCTGTATTCTATATCATGGGAGACTCATTTCCCCATGTCCACTAGTGGAGTCTCAAGAAGAGGGCCCCAGAGTGTGCAGAAAAGCAGTGAGATAAAGCTGCATGAGAGGACAAAGACATCCATGCCCCATGAAGGCCCAGCATGCATCTGACCATATCCACTCAGTGTTCTCACCACTACCACCCACCACCCACCCACAGCCAACAGGAACTACCTGATGTTTCCTGGGCTCAAAGCCAACTTGTTATTGTAGGTCCTCACCCTTGTTGTGTAGCAGTCTCCAGCATATGCCTGTGCTTCTCCTATAGCTTCTCCCTTTCCTGGAGCTCCAGATTTACAGCTTCCACTGGGGCTCCCCAACCACAGGCTCTGTCTTTTGAGGGACTTTATGATTTGAATAGTTGTCCAATGGCCCTTGCTTAGCTTTCATTGCCTGGTGGGTCTTCAGAGGTTTCTGCATATTTATGCTTGCTGTATACTTTGTTAGGGCAAGTATTTGGTTCTTTGGAGTGCATGGAGTCTGCCTAGGGTACTGTATTAGTTTGCTTTCTGTTGCTGGGATAAAACACATTTGGGAAAGAAAGGATTTATTTGGCTTGAAGGGAAATTAGGGCAGGAACAAAAAATATGAAAGAACCTGGAGGCTGGAACTAAACCAGAAGCATGGAGAAGCCATGCTTACTGGCTTACTCTTTATGGCTCATCCAGCTCATAGCTCAGTCAGCTTGCTTTTTAAAATATAACCCAGGACCACCTACCTAGTGTGGCACCTCTTTCAGGGCATTGGGCCCTCCTACATCAAACACTAATCAAGAAAATGTCCTCACAGACTTGCCTACAGGGCAATTTGATGGAGTCATTTTTGCAGTTGACTTTCCTTCTTCCCAGATGATCTCTAGCTTGTTTCAAGTTAACAGAAAAAAAAAAAAAAGAAAAGAAGAGAAGAGAAGAGAAGAGAAGAGAAGAGAAGAGAAGAGAAGAGAAGAGAAAAGGAAAAAACCCTAATCAACACAGGTGGGGCTGGGCACTGGACTGGACTGAAAGCAACACAATGGCACAAAACTCATTTTATAGAACTTAAAGGGTGATAGAGAATACTGTTTTGAGATTGGTAAAAACAGAGACTCAGCTAGCCTAAAAGTGTAGAGGTAGAGGAAAGAGAGAATGCAACAATGAGGCACCAGGCTGGAAATGCACATAGACAAACAAGAGTGAAGGGTTTGCACAGCAAGTAGAGAGGGGGATATCTTTAAATATGTTGTGGAAGCATATTCAGTGGAAAAGTACACTAGAGTGGTATGCACTATAAAAGAGGTTGCCAGCTCCAGCTGTTGCTAAGGGAACCACTGCAATCATTTAGAGCAGCTAGGAAGCAATTTAGAAGGGGTAAGAGTTTCTGAAAATAGAGCAGAGAGAAACCTTCTGCTGAATGGAATATATAGTCTCCAGATATGGGTTTTCCAGAGACATAGCATGGCCTGATGTTACACCCATACCTGTGAGGCTGTGTGGCAGAGGGGATTTGGCAGATGTAATGGAGGTTATCAGCTATGCTTAAACTATGGAGATGATTTTTGGTTGACTGCTAAGTAGTAAGTGGGAACAAAAGAGGATATCATAGAGTTTAAATGTGGGAGAAGACTCACTCAGTTCACAGTTGCTGACTGAGAATGAAAAGAGGCATCTGGAATGGCTGAAGGACCACTCCCAGGCAACAGTTGGCAAGGAAGCAGAGACTGAAATCTGACAACCTGAGGAACTGACTACTCAGATACTCTGAGTGACTCTGAAAGCAGACTCCCTCAAGCCTTCAGATCAGAATCCACCCAGCAACACCCTAACTGCAGCTTTATGAATCCAGAACCCAAGGAACCCATTTAATACAGGCTGCACTCCTGACTTGGGGCAAGTGGAAATTAATAAATAGGTGTTGAATTAAGTTTCAAAGTTCATAGTGATTGGTTATGTCATGCTGGATCAGGTAGGTGATATGGTGTTCCCTTTAAAGTGAGGATTCTTCTAATGCATGTGGCTTTTCTCATTACTTCTAAGACCATGAGGTGTAGGACTCAGTGTCCCACAGTATCATGTTGGGTTCCTTGCTGAACTGGCCAGCATGGCTGCAACAATGAAACTCCAGTAATGGTTTCAGCCTTGCTTTGTCTTCTATTTCTCTAAATTTACAAAGTAAAATTATTTTTCCCTAGAAACATTTCTTGTCATTGCAAGCTATAGTCATAGAAGATTTTAAAGTGTTATAAAGACCCTTTTCTTCCTCTTCCATGGATTTCCCAAGCCTTTGACACAAAGATGTTTGGATTGGTTCTAAAACTTTCAGTTGTATATTATTCTCCTTATCCAGTGTTCTTTGAGCAGGGCTATCTTCAAAGAACATGAAGTTCCTGCTCAGCATAGCACATTCTATTCAGCCAGTCTCAAGCTAACCAAAGAACTTCAGAGCATGACCTGGATCTCTGAACATTTTCATACATTTACAGGCAAAACACAGCACAAGTATTTGTAAGGTTTTCCACAGGGAAATTTTCTTGGTTCTTCATTACCGTGAATGGAAGTGTGAAATTGGATTCCTCAACTTAAGCCCCAAATTTTCTCCTTCTTCTTTCTCCTTTATAAGTTCTTTAGTTTTGTTATGAGTTCAGTTGGATTTTACTTAAAATAGTGTTAGAATCTTAACCCTGGTACCTCAGAGTATAATCTTTACAGATCCAATATTAACAGGGTTGTCAAGTTCCTTTGAGGTCATTAAGGTGGTCCTGAACTCAATAGGATTGGTGTCCTTGTAAGGAGAGAAAATTTTGTAAGTGTTGTTTACACACACACACACACACACACACACACACACACACACACGTGGGGGAAGCAAGCCATGTACCTACCAGAAGGGAGGACTTGAGAGGCATGGGACAGATACTTTTTATAAGAGCACCCATAGAAAAGAATGGCTCTACCAATATAAATTTGGAACATCAAATTAAACAATCTGATTATCAATTAACTTATCAATTCTTAAAACCAACACATTCAAAACTTTTGGTCCTATAACTTCTTTGCATTCTTGTTTTGTTGCTGTTAAATTGAGACTGGGTCTCACTTGTAACCCTGGCTGGCTCAAAACTTGCTATGCAGACCTGGCTGGACTCAAACACATAAAGATCTGCCTGTCTCTACCTCCTGAGTGCTGGGATTAGAGAATGTTGGTATTAAAGGCATACACCACTATTCCAGACCTAAAAGTGTAGCCTGGGATAACCTCAAACACCTGATCTTCCTACTCCTACCTCTTCAGAATACCCTACTGGCATGTGCCACCATGACCAGCCCCTTGTGAAGTTGTATAGATTATTGAGAACCCAGAATAAGTCTTAATTATATTGGATATGTATGCATGTGTATGTCTGAATACAGTATAAAATTTACTACATTGAAATAAAAAGTAAATATAAAGAAATATAAAAATAATTATTCATTTAAAGATGTCATTATTAAAATATATTAACAATATTATTTTATAAAAAACTGTATAAAATGAACTTTAGTAAGAATAATTCTTTTTCAATTTTGCTGTGTATGTGTTTGATGTACATATGTGTGTGTTCACATATATATGGACACACATGTGTAGGAGGTGCATGTGGGAGCCCAAGGCTGACATTTGGAGTCTTCATTGACCTCCCTTCACCTTATTCATTGAGACAAAGTCTGTCAACTGAAACCAGAGCTCTCAGTCAAGCACTTAATCAGCTGAGCCATCTCCTTAGCTCCCCTTTTACACGTTTGTGATTCCTTTTGGTGTCTAAGAAGATAGTTGGATTTTCTGACTTCAGGCTACCATGATATCACACTTGAATAACCAACCTTCTTGAATAAACTTCAGAACATTCCTTCATACCTTTGAGAAAGAAGGAGAAAGCATAAGGCAAAACTATCTCAGCCTCACTATGAAGAAATAATTTTCTAGACCCTACCTCAGAAGGTCACAAGGTCTGTGCTTTCCAGAATCCCTTGAGAACTGCATTGTTATTCCAGACTTCTCAGCTTTTGTGCATATTGAACTGTCCCCAGTAACTGTTATCATTAACTGTGTATTTTGTATTTGTAGATATTTTTTGGCCCATATTTCCTATATGATACTGCTAATTTGTGAATAACAGGCAGGAATGTAGGTGTGTCAATATAATACTGAAAGCTCAGAGTTAAACTAATTAGTCCAGAAGTGTAGAGAAACATGGCACTTATTAAACATTTCTACAAGCTTCTATTTGTAATTGGGCGTAAAAAGTAAATAGGACAAGGTCACCACCCATGAAAAAGTAAAAATTTATCACAGAGAATAGATTAAAAACAATACTAAGTATTCACAAAAAAATGGGGATCATTGTCACTATAGTAGCAACAGAATGTCAAGGTTGCTGGGAAAGATAGAACAAGGAGAGACTGTCTTGTGTAGGAATATGTTAGGTGACTAAGGGACAGGGCATTCCAGATATGGAAAAAAGAGATATCCTAAAGCACACAGACAAGGGAAGGCCTTCAGCAACAAGGCCTGCCTGGATCAATGTTGATAGTATGACCAGAGAGGAGTTAGAGAGCTGGGAACAGCAGCCTTAGGATTGCCCTTGAACTTTCAGAAGTGTGGAGTCTCTCCAAGTTGTTATGGAAGGCTTCAGAGCTGTTGCAGTCCAACAAAGAATTTATTCCAAGCTCAGTCTCCCTACCCTAACTTTAAAAGCTCATTTTCACCATCTATAGAATGACCATAATGAAGACATGGTGGGTATGTGTGGACTATGAGTGGGGCAATGTGCATAAAGCATTCAGTGTTCCACATGGGCATTTGTTTTAATCCTCGGTTACTTTGGGAAGCACTTCCTTTGATCCCACATAACTGCTGTTGATATGGAATTGAGAACATCCATTATCCCTCAGTGTTCTTGCTTTTGAGTTATTGTGTATTTTGCCTCAATGATTACCATTCTCTCCTTTTCTTGGCACCTCAGTTTCCTCATTTGTAGGATGGGGATTATAGAATGTGTTCCTAGGGGCTAGAGGAATAGCTCAGCACTTAGGACATTTGCTGTGCAAGAATGAAAAACTCGGACTTCAGATCCCTAGAACATGCATAAAGGTAGGCTTGTTAGAATGCATCTGTAACATTGGTGATCACTCAGAAAAATGGGAGGCAGAAAACAAGAGAACCTCTCGAAGTTCATGGGCCAGACATCCTGGAGAAAAAAAAAAAGGCAGACAAGATACCCTATCTGAAACAAGGTGGAAGGAAAGGATTGACACCCTAGATAGTGTTTTGATTTCCACACAAATGTCCATGAGCTCCTGTACTTACATGAACACACAGAGATTTTATATTTAATATATAATTAATAATATCAATTAAATAATTAATAATATTCAATAATAAAATGAATGAGTTCAGGAAACATCTACTGCTTACAGAGGATATCCTTTCCTCCCTTCTTTTTTTAGCTACTATGGTGGTCCTTCTATATGGGCCAGTGTTTTGCCTACATGAACTTTCTCTGGGACTGAATAGCATTCTCACTCCTTCTCTGCACTACATACTGTTCTCAGTGAACAATAGCAACTGTGGGAAGCAGCAGTAAGAAACTCTCCTGTCATTCAGTATAAATGGCCCATGTTTGGCTGAGTGGTACTGTGTAATCTCCTGTAAGCTCTAGAAAGCATGGGACTGAGACCAGGAATGGTCTGTGGGGCTCTCAGGGTACTGAGTGGAGCATAGCTATATAATCAAAAATTTTCTTACCAGACTTTATTTCTGGAAATTGTTTCCACTGGGGTCAAGTTGAAATATATACAATGCAACAAGTTCAACTCTATCACTCTTTACTTAGTGAATGCTTATTCTAGTCCTCAGCACTGTGGGAGATATAATAGTAATGGGTGATATAACCTGTTCCACTTTTATTTATCTGCAAGCATTTCTGCATGAGCTTCTTTCATGATCCAGATAGTGTCAGACTCTGAGAAAACCAAAGCAAGCACAAAATCCACAGTCCTTTGTGTTGTCAAAGGGACAACTGACTTTAGTCAGATAACCATACAAGGCAATTTACAGCTCTAGCCATAAAACAGTGAGGATCTCAAGGCAGTAGGGGGTGAGTATACAAAGATCTGACCCATGTTTGCAGTTCTAAACACTTTGCCAGCCATATCAGTACACAGATATACAGAGTGTGTTATGAAGCAAGGGTCTACCTTCTATTTATCCATTCTCTGAAGTCTTCCCAAGTCCTAAATTATCCACTATTGGCAAACATCATGGCTTCCTCCAAAAAGGCACTACTACCTAGAAGGGACAAAGGTTATGTAAAAATGAAGAGCGAGCCAACTGTGATAGGCATGTGCAAGCAAAAAAGGAAGACATGCTTAGCTTAAGCATCTTCCAAGGTGACTTCTCGTGGCAATGACTATGAGGAAATACTGATATGATGTTACCTAATGTTTTTTGCTTGACCCCACCCCTTCTCACCTATTAGTTCTGCTGCTGAAGATGCATATTGTTTAATAAGGAAGATCTTCTTCTGTGGTGCCCTAGCACCCTGACCTTTTTCTTCAGCTGACATAACGCCTATCACAGAATAGGTATTCAGCAGTGCTCTGAATGGCTAACACAAGGAACAGTGCTAATTCAGGTTTGGGGTTGAGCCAGAATGGTGATATAAGAAAGCAACAGAGTTTCTGGGTACAGCTTTGGAGAACCCAAATCACAAAGGAACTTAGTGGTCTTTTTCAAGACCTCAGGTTTGTGCTCTGTAGGCAAGAGAAGTGTTTGGAAGTCTTTGAAGCAGTCATGTGTCAACTATATATTTTTTTGAATGCGTAATACCTTAGTTGCTTTTTTTGGTTATTGGGCCAAAGAGTCACTTAAGGAAAGAAGGATTTATTTTGGCTCATATTTCAGAGAAATTAAGTTTATGATGTTGGAGACGATATGGAGGTGAGGGCCTAAAGAAGCTGGTCATATTATAGCCTTTGTCATGAAATAGAGATGAACTCTGGTGATCAACTGGCTTCTTGTTTCCTTTTTAGAAATCATTCTTGGACTCCAACTCATAGCATGACATGGCTCATATTCAGGGTGAGTCTTCTGTCTGTGGTTAAACCTTTCTGGAAATAACCTTCATAGACACATCTAGATTATTCAAAATCCAGTCAGGTTGATAAGGAAGAATAACAATCACTCTCAGTTTGACAGTCAGGTGGAAGACAGGATTGATGTGGGAGAAAGTGGAATCTGAGAAACCACTTTGGGTTTCTCAAGAGTTTATATTTACATGCTTGTGGCTGTTCTAAACTGGTAGGTCTGTGAACAGATGGCTATTTCTATGACAATTTGATAGGAAAGGTCAGCAAAAATTGGTCTGAATTGAATAGGTAAAATGAGGAAGAATTCAGGATACTGACACCTTCCATCTGTCAACTGCTTCTGATGGGACTAGGCACACACATGAATGATTTTACAATTCTTTTAACCATGCTTGAGGTTCTAAGCTATGGCTTCTGTTTTGAGGATGAGAAAACTAAGGCTTAGGATCACAAAGCTAGAGAGCCAAAGAGTCTGATTTCAGTAGCTCTAGCCAGGAAAGCTTCAGTCAAGATCACCATCCTCTGCCTCTAGGAAGTCAGGCAACATGGCAGGTTTGTGGGGAAGTAATGAAGAGAATTTAAACAAATTTGGTTTCTAACAGACATTCTGAAGGAAGTGCCTTCTAATGGGCTTGAAATGAAGACATGGAACAGTCTGAGGCTAGTTATTAAGTTTTCATTGTCTTTTAAATGGAAGCACAGATGACTGGCCAAGTAGAGGTGGGGGCAGAGATTAGAATGACACAAATTATGGTGGATGGAGCCTCACTACAGGGGGAGTTCTTAGTGAATAAATCCCTGAATCCAAGGAGCAACTGAATTCTTTCAAGATGTATGATGTAGGTGATCAAGTAGTGACAAAACCAGGAAAATATGTTTCTTTGCTTCCCAGAGCTAGTGCCATACAAACATATGAATAGGCATTAAGAAGCAAATCTGAACTAAAATTTTTCGTGAAAAGTAGTACTCCGAATTAACAGAAGAGCAGAACCAAGTGCTCTTGCTATACTTTATTTTTATTTATTTATTTTTGTTGTTGTTTGTTTTTCAAGACAGGGTTTCTCTGTATAGCTTCTGTATAGCTGTCCTGGAACTCACTCGCTCTGTAGATCAGGCTGGCCTCGAACTCAGGAATCCGCCTGCCTCTGCCTCCCAAGTGCTGGGATTAAAGGTGTGCACCACCACACCCGGCTTTGCTATGCTTTATAAACAGTGACTAGCAAAAAAATTCCTGAGAACATGGCCTATGATCAGAGCTCCAGAGGAAAGATCAACATCTGCGTATATGTAGAAGAGTAGACAGCCAAAGAATAGAACAGACAAAGTTCCTGTGGCAGGAGCCAACTGAAGTGATAGCAGAAATGCTTTAACAAACACACAGCATTCTCCTCTATTTTAGTAGCAGTCTGTGGTGCTGGTGTTCTTTAACTCATCTCCTATTCCTAAACCCCTGGAAAGGGATTTGGAGCATATAAGCCAGGATTCAAATTCCACTTTGTCCATTTGTACTCATTATGTCAACTGGGTTGCCTACAGAGGAAAACATACAGTACAAGGAAAATACAGGTTTGTTCAACAAATTCTAGAATCTCAAAATAAGAGGCTCTTTTACCACACTGACTTAGGTGTCAACTAGATGACTTAATACCAGGCACCTACCTTAACATTTCAAGGCTCATAATAAAATTATCAACCCTCCAAAATCTGATCTAGAAAGAGAATCCCCAAGTGAAACTGTTTTAGAAGACAGGAGAAGCTAAGTCAGAAAATAATCTCTTCAAACTGTGACAATTCTTTCTTTTCTTTTCATTTTTTAAAATTTTATTTTATTTTTAATTTGTTTTTATATTCCATATTCCATTCCCCCCCACACACATCCACCCTCCGTCTGCTCCACATCCCATACCTCCTCCCCACCACCCTGTCTCCATGTGGATGCCCCTATCTCCCACCCCACTTGACCGCTAAACTCCCTGGGGCCTCCAGTCTCTTGAGGGTTAGGTGCATCATCTCTGAATGAACACAAACCCGGCAGTCCTCTACTGTATGTGTGTTGAGGGCCTCATATCAGCTGGTGTATGCTGCCTGGTTGGTGGCTCAGTGTCTGAGAGATCTTGGGGATCCAGATTAATTGAAAATAAATTGAAAATTAATTGAAAAGGCACCTGAGGGCCAGCAGAAAGAATGTAAACAGGCAACCTCAGGAAATAGGAGGTTGGGGACTCCCCCCCCCCAGAATGCACCAGAGACCTGGGAGGTGAGAGACTCCCAGGACTCAAAGGGAGGAACCTTAGATGAAATGCCTAACAGTAGGGAGAGGGAACTTATAGAGCCCACCTCCAACAGGAAGACAGGGCATCAAGTGAGGGATGGGGTTGCCATCCCACAGTCACAACTCTGACCCATAATAGTTCCTATGTGAAAGAATTACCAGGATGGAAATGGAGAGGAGCCTGAGGAAAAGGAGGTCCAGCGACAGGCCCAAAGTGGGATCCAGCTTAAGGGGAGGCCCCAAAGCCTGACACTATTACTGAGGCTATGGAGCGCTCACAAAAAGGGACCTATCATGACTGCCCTCTGAAAGACCCAACAAGCAGCTGAAAGAATCAAAGGCAGATAGTTGTACCTAACCAATGGACAGAAGCAGCTGACCCCTGTTGTTGAATTAGAGAAGGCTGAAAGAAGCTGAGGAGAAGGGCGATCCTGTAGGAGCACCAGCAGTCTCAATTAATCTGGACCCCAGATATCTCTCAAACTATGACAATTCTAAGGAGGCAGTAAAAGCATGAGAGCTTCCTTTCATTTTAGAAAAATAGAGAAAATGTGTTATTTGGCCACTGCATGAGAACTTAGAGTCTGTGGTCCCATTGTGCAACCCACTGGTGTCCCACTTATCAGCAGTTTCTCACTGGTGTTCAGTCACCCTGATGTTGCTTGGGGTGATTAATCTTTTTTTTTAAGTTCTTATTTTATTTTATTAAGTTTTATTCATTTATTATATATAAGTGCACGTAGCTGTCTTCAAACACACCAGAGAGGGCATCATATCTCATTATGGATGGTTGTGAGCCACCATGTGGTTGCTGAGAATTGAACACAGGACCTTTGGAAGAGCAGTCAGTGCTCTTAACCACTGAGCCATCTCTCCAGCCCCTAGGATGGTTAATCTTAACTATCAGCATGACAGGAATGAGAAATACACAGGAGATTAGTAAAGAAATCCTCTGACAGACAATTCAACCATCTGTGTTCAGATCTAATGGACATTTTAATTGCTGTTTCATGAGACATGAAAATGCAGGATGTATCTGGAGGATATCATTCTTAGTGAGGTAACCCAATCACAAAAGAAGTCATTGGATATGCACTCATTGATAAGTGGACATTAGCCCAGAAACTTAGAATACCCAAGATACAATTTGCAAAACACAAGAAAATCAAGAAGGAAGACCAACGTGTGGATACTTCATTCCTCCTTAGATAGAGAACACAATACCCATGGAAGGAGTTACAGAGACAAAGTTTGGAGCTAAGACGAAAGGATGGACTATCCAGAGACTACCAGACCCGGGGATCCATCCCATAATCAGCCACCAAACAAAGACATTACTACATAGGCCAGCAAGATTTTGCTGAAAGGACCCTGATATAGCTGTCTCTTGTGAGGCTATGCCAGTGCCTGGCGAACACAGAAGTGGATGCTCACATTCATCTATTGGATGGAACACAGAGCCCCCAATGGAGGAGCTAGAGAAAGTACCCAAGGAGCTGAAGGGGTCTGCAACCCTATAAGAGGAACAACAATATGAACTAACCAGTACCCCCAGAGCTCATGTCTCTAGCTGCATATGTAGCAGAAGATGGCCTAGTTGGCCATCATTGGGAAGAGAGGCCCCTTGGTATTGCAAAATTTATATGCCCCAGTACAGGGGAACACCAGGACCAAGAAGTGAGAGTGAGTGGGTAGGGGAGCAGGGTGGGGGGAGGGTATAGGGGACTTTCGGGATAGCATTTGAAATGTAAATTAAGAAAAATATCTAAGGAAAAAAAAAGAAGATGCAGGTGTCAATATTCTTATCCTTAAAGTGAGAACAGGTCTGATTCTTGGTTACAATCATTAAGCTGTGCCATGTGGCTCACAAGCAGCTACCAACAATATGCTAGGTTTTCACAAGACTCCAAAGCCACAAACGGATTAAAGTCAGTAACATAAACAATATCTGAAGAGGTATTTTCTCTTTCCCCTAGAAAAGGGCATCTTTGGCCTACTTTTGGATTACTTAACCACATATAGAATAAATGCCAATCCCTTCTCTAGATGATATCTGTTCTCACACATCTTTTATTATATGCTAAAAGTAAAATCAGACATTTAAAAACACATCCTGAAGATTTTCCCTCGACTTCTGTCTCATAAATTAAGCCTGTTTCCCTGCCCTTCCTGTCTGTACTGTATGTAATGCTACTCTCTTCCCTCACCCATACTTGGCTAATATATGTCCATTGATATGAAAATCATAATATGATTCCTTCTATTAGTCAGGGTTCTCTAGAGTAACAATAGTCCCTATAGAATGAATATATATATATATATATATATATATATATATATATATATATGGAATTTATTAGAATGCCTTAAGTCTGTGGTTCAGCTAATCCTATAATGGCTGCCTATGTATGTTCAAGGTCCAAGAATCCAGTAGCTGTTCAGTCCACAAGGCTGAATGTATCAGCTGGTCTTCAGTATACACAGAATCCTAAAGAAATGTGCTCTAATGCCAGTGAAGGAATGAACTTGCCATCAAAAGAGAGGGGAAGAGAGAGAGAGAGAGAGAGAGAGAGAGAGCAAGCAAATAGAGAACACTTCCCTCTTCCATGTCCTTCCCTCTTGCATGTCCAGCAAAAGGTATGGCCCAGATTACAGGACTTTCACACCTCCAAAGATCTCGATTAAAAGTGTCTCTTCCTACATCAAAGATCTCTATTAGAAGTGGATATTCCCACATCAAATGATACAGTTAAGCACAAAATCCCTCACAGGTGTGCCCAGCCATTTGGGGTTTTAGTTAATTCCAGGTATAGTCAAGTTGAGAACCAAGAATGGCCTCCACACTTCTTCTCAAAACAGCTGCATCTGCATATGTTATCACTTTTGTTCCATAATGTGGCACTGCCTCTTCCTGAAATCTGAGAGAGCATGAAATTTCATGGAACAGTGGAAGAGCCTTTCTTTTGGTTTCTAGAGTTTAAATGGTTGTACATGGGATTATGGGTAAAGCATACACAAGGATGTTGGTACAGTAGCATTGTCCTCTTAGTTTGCTTCTGAGATGCCTCCTGAGATGAACAGATGGCACTAGGGCCCACAGTCCTAAATTTTCTTCATAGGATTTACCATGACTCTAAGTTGCTGGTATAGAATATTTCCCACATCTTCTAGCCCCTTTACATTTTTACATGAGTATTAGAATCTGTCTAGCAAAGTCTTAAGAAGTTTAGTGACATGGATTGCATCAAATCTACAACTCAGTATTTTTTTTAAAGCAGGGCTGATATTTCAGCTGCATTGATCCTCCAATGTTGTGCATTTGGTACATTAGTGCATTTGCATCTACTTGACTTTTGTTAATGATTTAAACATATTTACCTGCATGACTTTCTTTCTCTGGATTGGCAATCTCTGCAGTATTTATATAGTGCCTGGCACTATATTATGTTCTAGGGACCTGAATTTGACCAAAGCATTATTCTTGACCCTGGCCACTGACCGAGAGCACAGAGTCATGGCACTAAACTCCATGAGAACCTGGTAGCTGCTCAGTCCACAAGGCTGACACAGGTTGAATAATTCCTGGAGAACTGCTGTTCTTCTGTTGGCTTTAGAAGACCCAAGAAGCTGTGTTCCCATGTCAGCAAAGGATGGTTGAAGTGGCAGTGATGGTGGCAGTTGCCACCACTGCAGCAGCATAAATCCATTATACAAAAAAAAAAAAAAAAAAAAAAAAAAAAAAAAAAAAGACAGGCAGGCAAAAGCAGCATTATTTTTGTTTGTTTGTTTGTTTGTTTGTTCAGGACTCTTTATTTTGGGGCTACCAACTCTACAGGCCTTTTCCAAAAGTAAAACACCTTCACAGACCACCCAGAGCTGGGTTCTTAATTGATATTGATTCCAGACCAAATCAAGTCGACAACCAAAATTATCCATTATGCTGCTATAGCATAGGACCGCATGGTCAGTGACTAGTCTTACAATTCTGGAGGCCATTTTCCTCGTTTCACAGCATCAACACTGTAACTAGTACGTAAGTTTAATTTCTCCGAATCTTATTTTTAATAATGGTTCTTAAATACTTTAACCTCCCTTGTAGCCCACCACCTACCAGAAGCAGTGGAAAAGAAAGGATACAGGGAAGTGGACCTGCTTAGAAAGGTTCTTTGGAGCAAATCCCATCTGTGTTGTCTGGAAATTGGCAGTTCAGTTCACAGATTAGCAAGCAGCAACAGCCCGATCCACTCACAAACTCTTCAGGGATACACCAGCAGTCCAGTTTGGTAGAGTTGGGATAGCAACATCGGTGACATGACCTAGCAGAGACAGCTGGGCCTCAGCCTCAGCTAGAGTCAGAAGGAGGGACCTGGAGCAATACCAGAAATTCTCAGCTGTCCCTCTCTGAGGGAAGGGAAGATCAGCAAAGACAGGAGACCCACAAACATTGCACAGCTAGCTCTATAAGCAAGCTAAGCTCAGCCTCCTTCACTGTCTGGTGAGTCCTATTTATACCCTCCAAACATCACATGTCTTCCACATGTCTTGCCTCAGCAAGTGTGTCTGTCTTAGCTGACATCATTCTGCCAATCACCCTGAGTCTGAAGAAGAGGCAAGAGACTGCAGCACATCACCAGAAGTTTTTTGGTGCATTTCTCTCTATGGAGTCCCAGCAAATGCAGTTCAACTACATAATTTAAGGTGGACCAATACATGTGTGTTCTTAGCAAAGAATTCTTCATCATATGTCATTTCATGTGCTTGTTTTAGCAGAGCATCCTCTCTCCTGTGTCTGCTTCACCTAAAAGTTCCTTCAAGAGTCTGCCTTATTCTTTCACCTCTGTCCACGTCAGGGAAATGTTCCTTCATATGTTTGCCTCAACAAAACACCATCCAACTGACTTTACCAAGAACCCTTAAGTTTCCACTTCACCATCTCTCCAGCCCTGTACTTTTATGTTTACCTTTTCCCTGACACAGAGCTTTCTGCCTTCTCCTTCACCACTTAAGGCCTTCTGGATCATATTTGGTAACCAGAATCCTCCAAGATAATATCCCATCTCAAAAATGTGAAGTTAATTACAACAGCAATAACTTTTCTGCTATGTAAAATAATATATTGACAAGTTCCAGGGATTAGAACACAGACATCTTTGAAGGTATGTTGTAACTATCATCCTACTGACCACAAAATGCTTCCCGCAGTGGAAACCAGATGATAAGTAAGCCTTCAGGTGGTAGTATTAATTATTTATTTTAGATAAGGGCCATGGTTTTCTAGCAGAAACAAAATAAAAATCAGCATTTTGCTTTACACTAGTAATGTTTCTTGAAAAGTGTGATCTTGTATCAAACTAGATTCTCCTGTTTCTTTTTTCCCATGATTTTTCTTTTGTTTGTCTGTTTATTTTTCCCCTTGATTTTTATTAGCATATTTATTGTGGAAAGCAATAGCCTTCGTCATAACATTTTCACATATGTATATAATATTCGTTGATTGCAATCCCGACTCCTATTATCTTCTCCTGTTCCCACCTCTACAGACTTGACTCTGTTGTAAAATAATTTCCAAACCTTATACACCTTGACAATGGAGCAAAACCTCTAAAGGATGGGTGGGAATGAGCCCCAATGTATCTTCGTTCAGCCCCTTCAGTTCCTTTGCTGCATTCACTGCCTCACACCTATGCCTACTCAACACCTGCTGCAGATTCAGCCTCTCCAATTGCTACCACAAACACTAAACTTTAAGGTTGATTACCACCATTCTGATTTAAGGTAGGTGTTTTCACTTGGGTCATTCCTCCCTTTGATACTCAGAGATAGTAAGTCTCCATCTCACTTTTTGAGACAAGATCTTAGATTGCACCCAAAGTTCACCAATTAGCTAGATTGGCTATGCAGCATTTCCCCTGGACATTTCTACTTCTACTTCTCAGTACTGGGATTACAGGATCACACCACAGTGCTCAGCTTTGAAAATGTTGGAGATCTGCAGTCAGGTACACAGGCTTGTTAAGTAAGCCCTCATCAATTATCAAAATACATACAGTACATTATTGCTATCTATAGTCACCTTCCTGTGCAGTAGCACACCAAAATTCTTGCTAACCATAGCCACTGATCAGCCTTACCCACACTTCCTTCTTATATTTTTCAGTTCTTCCATTCTCTGTAGAACTACCCAGAATACTGTCTTCAAACTGACTCCTTCTCTATATTTTTCCTTAACATATATTTTTGTAATATAAATTATACAACACAAAAATATACAACTTAATAACATCAAAGAATAACATAATCCAGGCAGTTTTAGGCATATTTGTCGTGCTAAGATTGGCTGTGAACTCCTAATCCTCCTGCCTTTGCCTCCCAAGTATAGGAATTACAGGTATGTGCAACAAGCCCATAGCCAATATCAAATTAAATTTAGAGAAAAATTAAAGCAATTCAAGTGATTATTGTTATAATGCCTTTATTGTGTTTATGTATGCACCTTGTATCCCTGATCTCTCCAAGACTTTTAACATGAAGGGGTGTTGGATTTTTGTCAAAGGCTCTTTCAGAATCCAATCAGATTATCATGTGATTTTTTTTCTTTCAGTTTGTTTATATTGTATATTACATTGATGAATTTTCATACATTGAGCCACCCCACCCCTGCATCCCTGGCATGAAGTCTACTCAATCATGGTGGATGACGCATTTAATGTGCTCTTGAATTCAGTTTGTGAGTGTTTTATTAAATGTTTTTGTATCAATATTCATGAGGGAGATTGGTTTGAAATTTTCATTCTTTGTTGAGTCTTTGTATGGTTAGGTATCAGGGTGACTGTGGCCTCATAAAATGAGTTTGGCTGTGTTCCTTCTGTTTCTGTTTTGTGGAATAGTTTGAGAAGTTTTGGTATTAGCTCTTCTTTGAAAGTCTTGTAGAATTCTATGCTAAAACATCTGGCCCTGGGACTTTGTTGTTGTTGTTGTTGGGAGACTTTTAATGACTGCTTCTATTTCCTTAGGGGTTACAGGAATGCTTACATAGTTTACATGATCTTGATTTAACTTTGGCTATTGGTGTCTTTCTAGAAAATACAAAACATCCAGGAATGGGACTCTATGAGAAGGCCAAACCTAGGAATAGAAGAAGGAGAAGATCCCCATCTCAAAGGCCCAGAAAATACCTTCAAGAAAATCATAGAAGAAAATTTCCCTAACCTAAAGAAGAGATGCCTATAAATATAGAAGATTACAAAACACAAAATGGAGTGGACAAAAAAGAGAAAACCCTCTCCCACATAATAATCAAAACACTAAATTTATAGGACAAAGAAAAATATTAAAAGTTGCAGGGGGGAAAGGCCAAATAACATATAAAGGCAGACCTATCAGAATTACCCAACTTCTCAATAGTTACTGCAAAGCCAGAAGGGCCTAGGCAGATGTCTTGCAGATTCTAAGACATCACAGATGTCAGCTTAGACTATTATATCATGCAAAATGTTCAATCACCATAGATGAAAAAAAACCCAAGATATTCAATGATAAAACCACATTTAAACAATAACTTTTCACTAATCTAGCCCTACAGAGGATACTAGAAGGAAAACTCCGACAGGAGAAGGGTAACTCCACCCAAGAAAACACAAGAAATAGATAATCCCATACCAGCAAAATCAAAAGAAGTAACACACACACACACACACACAGTACCACCACCATAAAAATAAAAGGAACAAATAATCATTGGTCAGTAATATCAACATCAGTGGTTTCAATTCTCCAATAAAAAGACACAGGCTAACAGAGTAGATGCATAACTAGGATCCATCATACTGTTTCATTCAAGAAATATACCTAAGCAACAAAGATAGCCATTACCTCAGATTAAAGGGCTGGAAAAAGGTTTTCCAAGCAAATGGAAGCAAGAAGCAAGCTAGAGTAGCCATTCTAATAGCCAATAAAATAGACTTTCAACTAAAAGCTATCAAACGACATGGGAAAGGACATTTCATTCTCATCAAAGGAAAAATCCACCAAGAGGATGGCTCAATTCTGAATATTATGCCCCAAATGCAAGGGCACCCACATTCATAAAAGAAAGTTTACTAAAGCTTAAATCACATATCACACCCTACATATTAATAGTGGGAGACTTCTACACCACACTCACCAATGAACAGGTCATTGAGACAGAAGCTAAACAGAGAAATAATGAAACTAACTGAGGTTATGAATCAAATAGATTTAACAGATAATCTGTAGAACATTTCCCACATTTCACCCAAACACAAAAGAATATACCTTCTCAGCACCGCACACACGTAACCTTCTCCAAAATTGACCATATAATTGGTAACAAAGCAAGCCTCAACAGATACAAGAAGATTGAAATAGTCCCATGAATCTTATCAAAATACATGGATTAAAGCTGGACTTCAACAACAACAGAAACAGTAGAAAGCCTACATACTCATGGAAACTGAACAACTCTCTACTCAATGATCACTGGGTCACAGAAGAAATAAAGAAATAAATTAAAAACTTTATAGAATTCAATGAAAATGAAGGCATATCATACCCAAACTTATGGAACACAATGAAAGCAGTACTAAGAGGAAAATTCATACCACTAAGTGCCTTAATAAAGAAACTGGAGAGATCCTACACTAGCAACTAAACAGCACACCTGAAAGCTCTAGAACCAAAAGAAGCAAGCACACCAAAGAGGAGTAGAAGGCAGGAAATAATCAAAACCAGGGCTGAAATCAATCAATTAGAAACAAAGAGAACAATACAAAAAAATCAATGAAACTAAGAATTGGTATTTGAGAAAATCAACAAGGTAGGCAAACTCATAGTCAACCTAACTAAAAGGCAGAGAGACAGTACCCAAATAAACAAAATCAGAGATGAAAATGGAGATATAACAACAGACACCAAGGAAATCCAAAGAATCATTAGGTCTTATTTCAAAAGCCACTGTACTCTACAAAATTGGAAAATCTAACTGAAATGCATGATTTTATAGACAAATACCAATTATATACATTAATATATTTCATTAACTGAATTGTAATTCTTTAGCTGAGATGGCTATCTCCCAAGACTTCTGAACTAGCCATTGTTGGGAGCTGGAGAAATGGTTCAATAGTCAAAATCATTTACTACTTTTGTAGAGGACTGCTACATTGTGGCTCACCGTAACTCCAGTTCTATGGGATCCAATTCTGTTTTTCTGACCTCCAAAGGCACCAGGCACACATGTGATAAACATAGATACATGCAGGTAAAACATTCATATGATATGCATAAAATATACAAAACTAAAAAAATAACATAGTTATCTTTTGGTTTTGCTTATCTTTTGTTTCTTTTTACTTTTTTCTTGTTTGTTTCTACTTTCTTTTTGCTTTTTTTCCCTTCCTGATCTGAAATCATCTTCCCCAGGGAACCCTTGCTGAGTTTTCCTTCAAAACCTTTTTTTTTTTAAATGTGGGGAATATAATTTCTAGAATAATCTGGGTGATTCAGAAGTTCCTTGCTGCTGTGTTCATTACTTCTTTTAGAATTCTATAGTGTCTAGTTCTAGAAATCACATACACACTGGAAAGATTAAGCTGTCCCATAGCCCTTAGAGTATAACTTACATAAAACTTACAACAAAAATAAATAATAATAACAAAGGTAATCTTCCACCACAGTAATGAAGAGATGATGTAAATATGGTTTGCACATCTGGCCTTTTCTTGCTTTTTATTCATTGTAGGATGTGTTGTATAGAGCTACCCTGAAGTACATACTGTAAACTTCCTCATTAGCCTTGGATTTGTTGATTCAAGGAAACATATAGTTTCCCAATCTTCTTCCAGTCATTCTGTTCACATGAAGCTTATTCTTGTACAGTTTCCCAAGAAAGGTGTCATGGCAATACCATTCTGCAAGTCATTGCATGTCCATGAGGCTTTGTTGCATTCACACTCTGAAGGTGAACTTAGTTGGATTTGAAATCCTTTGTTATGACTCCCCCTCCACCTTTTAAAATTTCACTCTGTCCAAGAGCATTGCTTTTGGACACTTTAAGGGGGATTTAATTTTCTCTTTATTATACCCTTAACCTCTTTGGCTACATAGCCAGACTTGTTTTTTTTTTTTTTTTTTAAAGTTCAATAATTTCACTAAAATACAATTTGGTTTTGTTTGTTCTGAACTAGTTTTCTTAGGTAACTTTTGTTCCTTTTCTGTTTGTGGTTTTGAAAGCACAGGAAATGTTCATTGAATTAAGCATTTTCATGTTTTTCCTTTTCATTTGCTTTATTTTTTATCTTGGAGATAGGTATTATTTATAGCATAATTTTATATTTGTCCTCTCTCTCAAGTCCTCTTCCTCTCTTTGCCATTTTATTTTAAATGTGCACCTGCTTTCTTCATCTATTTCATCTTTAAAAATGTGTATAAGAGGGCCTGTCCTGTGCTTCCCACACCCCAGGACTTTAAGATCGCATCGGGGTTACATGTGAGTGGAGTGCAGAGGTGGTTTTGGGAGCAGTGGGTCAGCAGTTGCCCTCAGGGGCAGGATCCAAGAACTCCACCCCACCGGAGGCTGGGCCTCTCCCAGCCAGAGCACCCCCCCACACACCCCGCCATCTTTCCTCTGAGTCCAGCAGACACAGCTAGGGCCTGTCCTGTGCTTTCCACACCCAAGGACTTTAAGATCGCATCGGGGTTACGCGTGAGTGGAGTGCAGCAGTGGTTTTGGGAGCAGTGGGTCAGCAGTTGCCCGCAGGGGCAAGAACCAAGGAACTCTGCCCCACCGGAGGCTGGGCCTCTCCCAGCCAGAGCACCCTCTCCTCCACCATCTTTCCTCTGATCCCAGCAACTCCCAGGACTTTAAGATCACATCAGGAGCTCAGGGCTCGGGCCTCAGGCGCTGTGCACTCTCTTAGGCTCTTTCGGGACCCTCCAAGCTATCTCGGGACCTCAAGTGAGCAGGGGAACACAGCCTCTGTTCTAGCCCAATCTCGTGGAACCTGAGACACCAGCCTGGAGATTGATAGTGGCCCAGGGCAGAACAGGCCCTCCCTTCCGGTCTGGTCCGGCCTGCCCAGCACCAGCTCTGGTCTCCAGCCACAGGTGCTGTGCACTCTCCTAGGCTCTTTCGGGACTCCCCAAGCTATCTTGGGACCTGAGGTAAGCAGGGGAACACAGCCTCTGTTCTGGCCCAATCTCGTGGAACTTGAGACATCAGCCAGGAGATTGATAAAGGCCCAGGGCAGAACAGTGGGTCCTTTCTGCTCTGCACCAATGCCAGGTCTCCTCGGGCAGAGATGGCAGGAGGCAAGCATAAGAACAGAAGCAACAGAATCCAAGGGTACTTGGCATCACCAGACCCAAACTCATCCACCACATCAAGTCCTAGATACAACAGCACACCAGAAAAGCAGGACATGGATATAAAGTCACTCGTCATGATGATGATGGAGGACTGTAAGAAGGAAATACAGGAAAACACAGATAAACAAGTATAAGCATTTAAAGACGAAAAACTTAGAGAGGTACAGGAAAACACAGATAAACAACTAGAAGCATTTAAAGAGGAAAAACTTAGAGAGTTACAGGAAAACAATACCAAACAGGTGATGGAATTGAACAAAGCCATCCAGGATCTAAAAATGGAAATAGAAACAATTAAGAAAAACCAAAATGAGATAACCCTGGAGATAGAAACCATAGGAAAAAAAATCAGGAACCATAGATATGAGCATCAGCAACAGAATACAAGAGATAGAAGAGAGAATCTCAGGCACAGAAGATTCTATAGGGAGCATAGACAAGACAATCAAAGAAAATGCTAAATGCAAAAAG